>OZ038515.1:6047105-6053249 GCA_964036315.1 Acanthosepion esculentum | reverse complement strand
TTTTAAATATTGTTCTTTCACTTTCTACAGGTCTCATTCTCTTTCCATCGTAATTACTCCACGTTTTCTCTCTGTTCCCTTGCTCTACTCGATCTCTGTCCGCGTTGGTTCAGTGTATCCCCCTTTCCCTCTTACTCACTATCTCTCTCTCTCTCTCTCTCTCTCTTTTAAATAATTCCAGGCTCTTCCTTTTACCACTCTATACCTCTCCCTATCTCCCTGTATCCCTCACTTTTTCTCACTCTCTGTGAACATTCCCCCTACTCTTCTCTTTATACTACGGAAATATCCCTCTTGTTTTCCACGGCATCTCCATTGAACTATTATACTTTCTTTCTCTCAAGCTCTCACTCCCTCTCTCTCTCTCTCATACACCCTTTCTCTTTCTATCTATCTCTCTATCCCACTTTCTCTCTCTCTCTCTCTCTCTCTCTCTCTCTCCTTCTTTCACTTTCTACAGATCTCATTCCCTTTCCATCGTAATTACTCCACGTTTGCTCTCTGTTTGCTTGCTCTACTCGATCTCTGCGTTTTTCCAGGTTGGCCGTTTGGATACGTTCTCATCCTTACTCTCTCTTTTTTCCTAATGGCAGGCTCTTCCCTATACCATTCGATACCTCTCCCTATCTCTCCCTGTCTCTCTCACTTTTTCTCTTTCTCTGTGAGCATTCCTCTCTACCCTTCTCTTTATGCTATGAAAATCTCCCTCTTGTTTTCCACGGTCTCCCCACTGATCTATTTTTCCCTGTGGAATTTATACTTTCATTCTCTCTCAATATTTCTCTCTCTCACTCTCTCTCTCTCTTTCTCTCTCTCTCTCTCTCTCTCTCTCTCTCTCTCTCTCTTCTCTCTCTCTCTCTCTCTCTGCAGGTTTATAACTCCTCATCTTTTACTTTCTACAGGTGTCATTCCCTTTCCATCGCACTTACTCAACGTTTTTGGGTGCCTTATGTACTAGTGAGTCAACCAAAATGAGCTGACTCATTTTATAATTCATCAATGGAAGAAAAAAACAATCAGAAAGCTCAAAATATTCGATAGAACGTGTTTAAAGGCGGCCATTTTTTTCTCCGAATATTCACTGCCAATCTTTGATATCGAAGACTGAAGAATTACAGAACAGCTGCTGCTAGTGGTATTGGCGTTGTTTCATTGAACAGATTACGTACTGCGCTGGATTCTATATTCATAGACTATGGCGAACATGATCGACATCGTCTGTTTTACCACACTATACTTCTCCCTATCTCTCTCACTTTTTCTTTCTCTCTGTGAGCATTCCTCTCTACCTTTCCCTTTATATTACGGAAATTTCCTTCTTGTTTTCCACGGTCTCCCTTCCCGAACTATTTATACTGTCTCTCTCTCTCTCTCTCTCTCTCTCTCTCTCTCTCTATACATATATATATATATACATATATATATATATATATATATATATATATATATATATATGTGTGTGTGTGTGTGTAATTTGGCAGCAACTTTTCTTTTAAACACGTAGTATTGAATGTTAAAGACATAGTCTTGCATATTTTCTTTTCTTTCTTTTTTCTTTTGAATTTTCTTATATTCTCTAATTATTATTATTAGAGAATATGAGAAAATTCTCTAATTATTATTATTAGAGAATATGAGAAAATTCTCTAATTATTATTATTAGAAAATATGAGAAAATTCAAAAGAAAATATGCAAGACTATGTTGTCTTTAACATTCAATACTAGGTGTTTAAAATATATATATATATATATATATATATATATATATATATATATATATATATATATATATATCAACCACTGTTTCTCTTTTCTCTTCTGCTGCTTTTTAACTCTTCTTCTTTCACTTTCTGATGGTCTCATTCCTTTTTGACTGCACGTACTCCACGTTTTCTATCTGTTTGCTTGTACTACTAGAAATATCCCTCTTGTTTTCTACGGTCTCCCCCCTTGAACTATTTTTCTCTGTGGGAAATTATTCTTTCTCTCTCTCTATGGCTCTCTCTCTCTCTCTCTCTTTGTCTCTTTCTCTTTCTATTTTTCTCTCTCTGCTGGTTTTTAACTCGTCTTTTTTCACTTTCTGCAGGTTTCATACCCATTCCATCATACTTACTTCACATTTTCTCTCTGTTTGAACTCACCTGTCGCTCATGCAACCCCCCCACCAAAAAAAAAACACAGAGAAGAAAAACAAACATAAATTGACCCGTAAGAAAAGGCCAGAAGTAATGGCATTTGCAATTCGCCGCCAAACGTTTAAAATTTCGGAAGTAGCATAATTGTAATGTTTGTCGATTCCAAATATGGTAATTCCGTGTCAAAGACAAATATTTTTTCGCATTTATTGATTCTGTTATTTTTTGACTCCATCCACATCCACTGGAGCAGAGTGACCTTTATTTCAGAGTTCAGTTCTTTCAAATCAAAGTCTTCCTTTCGTTTCTCGTCAAAATAATTTTTTTTTTTTTTTGGTAATTCCCTCACCCTCCTCCATCAACGCGTTATTACCATTTTAATTTTACTCTGTGGGTATACATAATTTCCTGGTTTCTATACATACATACATACATATATATATATATATATATATATATATATATATATATATATACATATATATACATATATATATATATATACATATATATATATATATGGGGGATTCTCCCGGCGTATTCGACGATTGAGGGTCAGGCGGCTCAGTTCCTAGGAACCGTCAGCCAGACACCAGCACATGTGATTTGATTATCGTGCTGAAGTCTTTGTGCAGAACCTACCACACTTTTTGAAGAGCCGTATATAGAGACGTGGTGCAACGTGTGCCACAAATGTCCCCGAACGACCTTGGGTTTTCAATTCGGAGTTGTCCTCCTTCTGCTAGACCAGTTACCATCCAAGGCTATAGAACCCAGTCTACCGTGCTATTTAACTATAACTGGATGGAGAAGTCATACCTTTCTCAAGGGTATTAGCACGTAAGTGAAAGTAACGGATTCGAATGGAATTCGAACTCTGCTCTCTCTTCCTCTGTACATATATATATATATATATATATAATTATTTATTTGAATATTACAACATAAATATGTTATAAAATTACGACAAAAATAGCCATTTTGTTTCAACACTTCTGGTGTCTTATCAAGTGATGGTGTAGAATATAGAATAATATCTGCTCTACTCTGTATTGAGCACTCTTTAAAGAATAGTAATTGTTGGTTATTGGAATTCACTCCGTATATACCAATCCTAAACTTGGGTATATACACATATATATATATATATATATATATATATATATATATATATATATATATATATATATATATATATATATATATATATATATATATATATTTTAATAAAACATCTTTTAATAAAACATCTTTCGACAATTATCACATTCATCTGAGATTGAGGATAAAAAATAACATCGATGCCTGAGGATGGTAAATGTTTTACCGAAAGTACTTGTAAGGAATGTGGGCCGAGCATCTACCTCATTGTACAATTAATAAAAACAAGGATCATGTCGTTCAGCGAGAGTGGTCAGTGAGTTAATGCCTAATTAAACTGTTAGCAAAGTGATGTTGTCATTAATTATATTAACTTTATTGATTTATTCTTTGAATGATTATTTTACATATATATATATATATATATATATATATATATATATATATATATATATTCCAATGATATTGACAGATTTTCTATTAGCAAAATGTGGGATATTTAATAACAAAAGTGATGGAGACATAGACAAATAGAAAACGTATCAAATCAAATTAGCTAAATTAAATACAGATGACATATAGATTATATATAGATTATATATAGATTATATATAGATTATATACCCAAAACACATATTAAATAACAAAAGTGATGGAGACGTGAATAAAAAGAAAAAGTATTAAATGAAACTGGCAAGATTATATACCCAAAATGCATATTAAATAAGAAAAGAGTATTTTGAATTCAAAGGTAAGACTGTCACTTTCTTCCGTGCGCATATGCCGCCGCATCCGCGTATACATAATCGTAGTCTGATGAAGTTCTAAAGAAGACCTATAAGAAAACCTTTTCCTCTTTGTCAAAGTTTTCCCCTAAAAATATTCTTGATATAGAAAAAATAGATATTGCTATTCAACATATATATACACACATATATATTTGTGTGTGTATATACGTGTGTAAGTGGTACATATATATATATATATATATATATATATATATATATATATATATATATATATATATATGCAAGTTTCATTAAAAACGACAGACAAGGTACTACGGTTAAGTTTTTTATTTAATTTTTCTTGTGTACGACCAAGAGCTTTCTTTGCTGGACAAAGGGTGTGTAAGAACTGTCCAAATGTTTTATTTTTCCGAGCGCTTTCGGCTATACCTTTAGTCATTATCAAGGATGAGTTGATTTTTCAGCTTAATTGAGTGTGTGCATTATGTATATATCTTAGTGTGTAGTAGTGGTGTTTTAATTTCATAATACGGTTAGCACGTTGTGGCTTTGTTCGTAGTTAATATTGTTATCGGTAGGCTTTTTCTTTTTTATTATTAAAGCCTCAATTATTTTAACCTTTTTTACAGGTGGAAGCAATTAATATATTTGTGTTTTCTACTAGTATATTTCTAATGGAGTCTGGTGTGTGTTTAAATGGGTTCTAATGGAGCTGTGATCAGATAGGTGTAACATAAGACGTCTGGATAAGCATGTGGTTGTGTAACCGATGTAATTATTTATGAGTCCGGTTTCGTTAGGGACGCAGTTCCTTAAGGTGCATTTGAACTCATAGATAATGTTCGTTCTTTGCAATTTTGACTTAGCAGGGGTGTTGTTATTTTTGAGAATGAAGTTAGCTGTCTTAAATTTTTTATAAAAGATAATTAATTTAATTTTTTATTTGGGTCGATTGGGGTGGTGTATTTCTTTATAATATGTCTTAGTGAGCATTCATCTTGTTTGTAATTCTTATACATTTGGTTTTTGTAATAAATGTGTACGTGATTTTTGACTGTGTTCACTTTCATTATTACTTACTTTAGGGAGAAATAGTCGTTTTTGTTGCTCTATAAGATGGTTAGGGAAGCCGTTGTTGATTAGGCTTTGTTTTACCTTATTAAGTTCTTTAAGGAAGGGTAGTCTAGAGGATGAATTTTGGTGTGCTCTTTCTAGAAAGTTTTTTATTACAGTTATTTTATACCTAAGTGGACATTCGCTTTTAAGGTTTAGGTGACAATATTAACT
This sequence comes from Acanthosepion esculentum, assembly GCA_964036315.1. Taxonomy (NCBI): domain Eukaryota; kingdom Metazoa; phylum Mollusca; class Cephalopoda; order Sepiida; family Sepiidae; genus Acanthosepion; species Acanthosepion esculentum. Next base: position 6,047,976 of record OZ038515.1, on the reverse strand, counting down.
ACGAACAAAACCACAACGTGCTAACCGTATTTGGAAATTAAAACCCCACTACTACACACTAAGACATATACATAATGCACACCCTCAATTAAGCTGAAAAATCAAATCATCCTTAATAATGGCTAAAGGTATAGCCGAAAGCGCTCGGAAAAATAAAACATTTGGACAGTTCTTACACACGCTCGGAAAAATAAAACATTTGGACAGTTCTTACACACCCTTTGTCCAGCAAAGAAAGCTCTTGTTCGTACACAAGAAAAATTAAACATATATATATATATATATATATATATATATATATATATATATATATATATATATATACATATATAATTATTTAAAAATTATAACATAAATATGTTATAAAATCACTACAAAAATAGACATTTCGTTTCAACACCTCTGGTGTCTTATCAAGTGATGATGTTGAATGTAGAATAAAGGGTTTTAAAATGTTCAAATTAATTAACGACCACTCATTAAGGGAAAACGCTTTTACATAAGCTGGAATGACCAATCCAAATACAAGTATACGGGAATTCAAAAAACTTGACAAACAAATAAGGTTATAATAGCTATTAAATGCTTTAAAGTTGGGGTTATACTAAAATAGAATTCATTCTAACCAATAAGTATTAAATTATATGATAAAATTTGAAATTATAATTAAAAATAAAAAATTACCCATTTTAAAATCTAAATTTAATCTCTATTAACTTTAAAAATATAAAATTACTGAGGAAAAAAGAAAAATACATATGTTATTCTATTTATTTTGTTTTCATTGAAATTACGTTAGAATAGACGTTAAGATCGACGGCTCTTAACTTCATGCCAACATGGATATATTTTAATCCCAAGTGTATGGATG
>OZ038515.1:6004605-6042105 GCA_964036315.1 Acanthosepion esculentum | reverse complement strand
CCGGGCACCTCTCCGTATAATTTTCCTCAGTTGCGACTCTGTCTTTTGGCGGAGCCGCTCCTGAGCGCACTCTGCCCAAAGACAGAAATTCAGTTGAGAGATGATAAATAGAGTGTTACAAACTACTTTGCGAGAGTAATTTATACACAGGTGATATAGTAATTTTGAGTTGAATCTCTGAGATGGGCAGTGTGTGGACTCTAGGATTCATTGGAAACAGGTCGAGTAATAACTGAGCAGTACTAAAAATAAGGACTGGAGGAAATATCCATGGACATGGGCAGTGGAAAGGAAAAAGTCTTCCCCTCGTAGATTGAATAAAGAGTTCAGTTCAGATCGATATACAACTGGGAACGTCCAGAAGGTTATAATTATAATAAAGATGAGGAAACAGTTCGAATGCAAATACTGTAAATAATAATAATAACTCCACGTTCCAGAAATTCAGATAGAAATTCCTAGTATGTGTTTTGCCATTAAATTCAGTCAGTCAATGATGTGCTATGCCTAATACACTCTTAGACGATCATATATCATTCGATACATGACTGACGAGGCAGATTTTTCCCGCAGTAGGTTGCCATTCCTTTCTGCGGTAGACCAGTTGCAATCCAAGGCGGTCTGGTCTGTTATTTAACCTTTGTTGGGTGGGGGGGGTAGAGGATTCATATACACATAACCGATACACATAACCGAAAGTTAATGGATTTAAAAGGAAATCGAAGTCGGCTCCGTTCACAAGTTTATTTGGGAGGTAACTCGTTGTTCTCCTATGTCCCTCTTGTATTCAGTATATCATGTGAGTGTTAAATTCGCCAGGCTCTTCTTCCTAAAATTCCACCTGTTTTTGTTTTTTTGTCTTTTTACCGATCCTAATCACAACTTTGCTTTTCACTTCCATTTTTTTTCAAGATTCCACGTTACTCTTGTTTCGTAAGTTATTCTCAGCATCCTTCTGTAGAATTCATCACTGTTGTCTCATTTTTTTTTATCTGTATGAATAATATCCAGCATTCACTGCCTGTAGAAAGAATGACATTGCCTAACATTTTAGCTTTTTCCTTTTTGTAGTGAAAAAGTTTCTTTATACTGCTGTTTCATTTTTTGAAGACATCTTTCAGTGTTCCAATATGGAGTCGGTTTTCCGTGTCATCATTTTCTGTCGTCTTTTACTGGCAGAATAAATCTTACAGAGATGGAAGTCTTATCCGTTCGAAATATAACATGGCCTGCCTCAGTTTCTCCTACGAAGTTCATTCACGTGAAGTTTGTAATGGTGAACAATTGCTGTTAGCAGGGAAGATGTCCCATTGCTTAAAGAGCAATAATAATATCTTTGTCATTGTGGACTTGCAGAAGATATGAAATTACTCAGGTGGATAAAAAAAAGCACACTGACTATATTGTTCGGACGGTTGTCCTCATCTATGTTGCAATATTCACGACGTTTCAGCCGTTGCACGCTCCGGCCTTCTACAGGTAATTATAATTCGAACTGAAAACTTTTATTTCGTCCACAAGCGTAGATTGATCTTGTTCAAAATGCCATGCCACTTCTCGATGTCTCAGTATCAGTGATCTTCCTTTAACTCAGATCTTCAAGGTTTTGTTCACATCTACTGTAGCCAGGTATTGAACCCACAACTCTTTGGATCAAGTAACTGGATTCAGCCAACGCTTTTATCCACTGAGCCATGTGTTCTTGAGAGCATCAGTGTATGAATTTTCCACGGTGGATGAAATGAAATAGATATGAACTAGATGAGATAGATACTTAACAAACTGAGATAGATAGATAGATAGATAGATAGATAGATAGATAGATAGATAGATAGATAGATATATAGATAGATAGATAGATAGATATGAACAGACTGGGATAGATAGATAGATAGATAGATAGATAGATAGATAGATAGATAGATAGATAGATACGAACAAACTGAGATAGATAGATAGATAGATAGATAGATAGATAGATAGATAGATAGATAGATAGATAGATAGATAGATAGATAATTTAAGCAAAATTTGGTAATGTGAACAGAATGAAATGCATAAGTTGATATGAAGCAAATGAGATAGAGAAAAAGACAAATTGAGATAGATAGATAGATAGATAGATAGCGAGAGTGAGAGAGAGATACTGAAGAAAATGAGATAGATAGACAGATAGATAGACAGACAGACCGATAGATAATGTAAACAGAATTTAGTAATCTGAACAGAATTATAAAGATAAATTGATATTAAACAAATGAGATAGATAGATAGATAGATAGATAGATAGATAGATAGATAGATAGATAGATAGAAGGAAATTGAGATAGGTATATATATATACTGAGATAGATAGATAGATAGATAGATAGATAGATAGATAGATAGATAGATAGATAGATAGATAGATAATTTAAGCAAAATTTGGTAATGTGAACAGAATGAAATGCATAAGTTGATAGGGAGCAAATAAAATAGATGGATACATATATCGAAACAGAGATAGATAGATAGATAGATAGAGAGAGAGAGAGAGAGAGAGTGTGTGTGTGTGTGAGAGAGAGAGATACTGAATAAAATGAGATAGATAGACAGATAGATAGGCAGAGAGACAAACAGACAGATAGATAATGTAAACAGAATTTAGTAATCTGAACAGAATTATAAAGATACATTGATATTAAACAAATGCGATAGATAGATAGATAGATAGATAGATAGATAGATAGATATGAACTGGCATAGATAGAAACAGATTGAGATAGATAGATAGATAGATAGATAGATAGATAGATAGATAGATAGATAGATAGATAGATAGATAGATAGAAAGAAATCGAGATAGGTATATATATACTGAGATAGATAGATAGATAGATAGATAGATAGATAGATAGATAGATAGATAGATAGATAGATAGATGTGAAGGGGACGGGGTAGAGCAATCTATACACTATCAATAAAGCAATGAGGCCAATAAAACAACAGCGGTGATATGTGTGCGTTGGTCTTGCAAATGAGAGTGACAGAAAATGTTGACTTACCCATTAGAAATATTTCTGCAAACATCTCAGACAATTTGGCTAATTGCAAGATATTGCCACTATTCAGCTGATAATTTAATCCCGGTTTGAGATAAAAGAAGGCAATCTTCGGAGAGAAGAGAATCTCTAGTTGCCAATACGACGTAATTAGGTTCACTTCCAAGGTAGGGCGGACGAACCTAATGATCGGTCAGGCCGCGGTGGTGTGCCCAACAATTACAAAGCAAATTGAAGCCTCATAATCTCTGCCGCTTTATCTTTCTCTCTCATTTCTGCCTCTCTAGTAATCTTTATCTCTATCTCTCCTTCTTTCTCTCTCTCCCCCCTCTCTCTCTCTATATATATATATATAGAGAGAGTGGGACGGAGACAGATAGAGAGAGGGTGCGAGGGATAAATTGTCATCTAAATTACGCAAAAATAATAACACTGACATCTCATTTTAACAGGTATATTTGCCAAAATTACACAAAAATATCTTTACTAAAAAGTAAATTTATTCAATAAAATCGCCCATCGGCTTCAACCACAGCATTTGGACGACTTCGGGATCTCCTGCATCTCTTCTGGATGGTCTCCTTGGTGAATGATGCCATAATCCTTGCTATTAGTTCATCTTCGGTGTTACAAGGAGGTTTGTTGCGCTTTCAATCAACTACTCCCTACACATAATAATCGGGCGGGGTTACAGTCTGGGCAGTTAGGTTACCAGATGTAAGAAGGTAAGAAGTAATGTAGTAGCAGAAATTGTCTGACAGCCATGACTGTCTTCTCCTGCTTGTGTGACATGGTGCAGAGTCCAGTTGCATGGATCTCCAGTAGCCAACTTATTGACTCAAAACAGCACTACCTCTTCAAGGCACATGATGTAGGCCTCTGTGTTGAGTCTGAGGCCCTAACCAACAAATTCGGGAATTCTTTTTTTTTTTATCAGAACGACGAGAATGAGTTTTCCCAGCTACGTACATTTGTTATCATACATTAAACTCATCTAAGCCTTTTCGAACCATCGAAACTCTCCCCAGGTTGACATAAACACTCTTAAATGTTCGTATTAGACCTACCGGTGCGAATACCAAGCAGTACAGCATGTCGTTTCCAAATTTCTGGCAGAGTGAATTGCGCCACGATGCGCAAAATAAAAAATAAAAATGGCGACAATTTGCCCATCGCACCCAGTATTTAGTATTGATTGGTATGGCCTAAAATTACTCCCGACAATGGAGTCTCCAATAAGGGACAGAATTTTGGGTACCCCCGAACTATTGTTACCTACGCGTGATCTGTGGCTAAAATCTGGCACCTGTTTGCGCCCTTACAACGGTTACGGTTTTTTTTAATATACACAATTGAAACAAGGGGAGGGTATTTTGTTTGTTGATTGGGTGATTAAGATGAATGAAAATAAGAGTGAGTGCAATCGCTTTCATGTGTGTGCGTGTGTGTGTGCGTGCGTATATATCTCAGTGAGGGAAACAAATATCGTTAATTGGCACTTCAAACCGAGCTCCTCGTCATATCCCTTACCAGTGTGAAGCCGTTACTGAGTTTTTTTTACTTTTTTATTGAAGAGCGTAGATTGCTGGGGAACCGGTAGTTATTCGTGATTGGACTGTAAATTTCCTTGAGGAGTCGTAATGTGCTATTAAACATGAGGAATCTTGTAGTTGGCGAATGTCACACAAGTCGATATCCGATCAGTATTGGCTCGGGCTACTGTGGAGAAGGGGTACGATGTTGAAAGACCCGAAACCCCTAATGAACGTCGGCCAAAAATATCACTGATGATGTGACCCAAAGCAGCCAACAGATGTATTTCACCAAAGCTTTTTGATTATTATTACATTTACTGTGTTTAGGTATGCGTATTTAGGTTTTTGATTTATTTGCTTAGATTTTTTGTTTTATTTTGGTGGGGTTGTTTAGCTTATTTGGTTAGTTTAAAGTTACATTATCTGTGTTTTATATAGTGAATAAATTTATATTTGTCATGGTGGTATCGTTTTTTGTTTTCGATTTCTGAGTAACGGAGTAAAAATTCGAGTTCCTGTGTGTATTTTGAGATGAGTTGTGATCGTTTATTAATTTGTGTTCGTCTAGGAAGGGGATTATTGCTATTTTCTCCTCCAGACAAAGTTTACAGTTTCTCATTTATTGCCATAAACTGATGTTGTTTTCTTTATTTGCCATGATGTTTTGGTGTAAATTTGTTTTAGTTTTTAATTTATCATATATGTTTGGAAAACACTGTTCTGTTTGGGTAATTAATTTTTGTAAAGGATGTTTTGTATGTACAAATTGTTTCGACGGTCCTATATTTGCAAATTTATATATATTTCTTCTTCGTTATATATTTATTGTACAATGGCTTGGTATATTATATTGCTTTACAAGCAATTTCCATTTAAGGGACAATCGTTCTTTTCTCTGCATTTTCAAGTCGGTATGATTTTTGCTGGGGTATTTTTGGTTGTTTCTCTGGTGTGCTTTTTTAAAACTTTGTGTCATGTTCTTTATGCAACTGTAGCTGATTTTACTGTGTTTTGCTGAATATCTTGTTCAGAGTGCTTGATGGGAGACGTGTATGTATCTGAGTTTCAATGTATTTCCTACGTTTTGTTTTTAAGTTTTAGTTTGAGATTGGTTTGAACTCGATGATGTTTTTTGTCCTAGTTGGTCGTTTTTTTTGTACTGTATGGTGTGTATGTATGTTGCCGAAAAATCCATTATATTTTATGACTACTTCATCATATATTTTTATACTCTTGAAGATGCTTTCATTGGAAGAATTTTTAGATATCCGGCGGTTAAAGGATTGTGACATCTGTTTGTTAGCAATTGGTTGGGAGATGTGTGTATTTTAAAGTGTTTTATCGTTGGGGTTCCTATATGGTTGATATGTACCTTTTCATATAGAGAAAAAGTGACATCTAGCATATTTACTTCCTTTGACTTTGTTTTTATATCTATGTCGAATACCTTATGAACCACTGATTTGGTAATTGATAATAGATTAGCCGAAAGTCCTCGGATCCATAGATCATTTTGACAGTGTTCACATACATTATGTCCAAAGTATAAATGACTTCTACGAAAAATTAAATGAAGAAAAGTTAATAAGAAGCTTCATCGCAGTCCCGCGTTCATCGCCTTCTAAAAAACGTGTATAAAAGAAAGATGTCACACACTTTTCCCATCTGTGCACAAGCTTCCGTATTCCTTCAGCGTAAAAATCTTTGGACTGATGTCGCAACCAGTCGCTCACAACACTTTTGACTTCATCGTCACTTTTAAACTTCGTGCCTCTCGTGAACGCTTTCTAGGGACCAAGCTATTTAACTCATAGATTTTGCATGGTATTTGTCCATGTAAGTGAATCCAACAAACTCAACCAGAATTCGAACTCTGCTTGCAAATTCTCCCATTTCGCGACACTAAACATTAATCTGAACATCACTCTTATTAAGTCCTAATTGCGAATATGGAGTAATGCTATTTAAAACCGATGTATGTTAGAAGCTGATCGCATTTATTAGCATCAAATCGTTTCTTGCTTTAAGTGGCAATCATCTTCCTATACAGCTATATAAGTAACGGAGATTACAAATCTGTCCAATCAAAATGGTAGAATTCTTTCATGAATACACCTGTTAATGTTTGCAAATTTCAGCCCGATTCGGCTTAAGGAAATAGATGACGACATTTTGAATATGTGTAAACTTTCCCAATCAAAAAAAAAAAATTTAAGTTAAATTCCTTAATACTATAACGGTCCCTAAGAATTACCTTTATCGAAATTAGAAATATTAGTGGATTAAAAAGATTTCATTAACTGGTTAGAATATTTTCCAGAGAAACACACATAATAGCCGACTACTTGTTTTACGAACATAGCCGTCTGCTCAGGCAGTTGGCCAATACCTGTTGAGGCCATCAGCTCAGGCTTAGTTGTGTTTGTTCAACACACAAAGAAACCGACTGTAGTTTCTACAACTATACTGAGAGGACCATTGTTACATTTACTGGGAAGGGGTTCATTATTTCATATGATTGACAGTTTGAATAAATCCAATACGCTCGAACCCTCGGTCATCATATACTTGTGACTTTTACACAATGCATAACGTTTATTCAATGTTGCAAAATCCTCCTACTGAGGACGTCTGATCAGATACACCTGTGTTTGTTCAACACCCAGAGAACGCACGTGTGATTTGTACTGCAACTAAGCAGAGCGGGCCGTAACCTACAATTTCTTGGGAAGAGTTTATCATCTGCTGTGATCAATAGTTTGAACAAAGCTGGTAAACCTCGAAGACTCGGTCTACCCAGAATAACATGAGCAGAAGCAAAAACCTAACTTTTAAGAAGAATAATAACTACAAGGAAACTGCTACTTATAGTCACAAAGTAAACAACATATTAAGAGATATGAAAATCTTTCCTGAAACAAAGAAACATTTCCTGGACTATAATATAATATTTATTCTCCTCCATAGACATGAATGTTGGAAAATCCCCACATTATCTGTTTACATTTCTGAGATGAGATATTGTAATTATTTACATTATTTACAATGTTCCGCTGCATGCGACATCGGGCATAAGTGGCGACCCAGAGATATATGAATAAGAAATGGTTAGTATAAGCCCGGGTACATGACAGCAGTTCCGAAAAATTGGGACAGAAGTGGACAAGAGGATAACAACACTCAGAAAACAGCTTCGGTCCACCTACCTTACGTTAAGCGGTTATTGGAAAAATGTAAAAGATTTGTGGTCTATATAACATCAGGACGACCTCCAAAAGTGATTTGACACTTCGCAGATACCTCACCTGAGTAAGACCCCCCCCCGCCATAGAAGAGAAAATGACTAAGGACTTATGTACGCCATTTCGAGCAGCTGTGGTACGAAATTTTAAGGACAAACAGGCCGCCCCCTTAAGATAAGGCTGCAAGAACATGGTAAAGCGGTAACACGAGAAGAAATAGAAAAAAAATCAGGCATGGCTGAACACACATGGAGGGAAAAGGGAGATCACGGCTCCCTGTGGAATGAGGTTGAAATAACAGACAGAGAACAAAAATGGAAAATACGAAAACGTAACGAATCAGCTGATATGCCAGGACACAAAAATCTACTGAAATGAATATTGGAACAAGTAATACGGAGGCAAGAGAAAAGCATTAACAATAAATTGCAATATGGGCTCTGGTAAAAAATGATACTGAGACTTTAAGTTTATAAGTCCTAAACATGCGTACACTGATTTCCTAAAGGACATATGGCCCTGTGGATAAAAAAAGTTGGTTGGATCCAGTGATTTGACCCAAAGAGTTCTGAGTTCAATACCTGGCTACAGTCCGAACAAAACTTAGGGATTTGAGTTAAAGGGAGATAACTGAGACATTCGGAAGTGGCATGGCACGTGAAACTAGAAAAATCTAAATAAAAGGTTCAGTTCTAAATTCCAATCACCTGAAGAATGTCGGAGCGTACAACGAACATGGTAATAAAGATGAGGACAACAGTCCGAACAATGTAAATGATCTCCACATTCTTGAAGAAAACACTGGAAATAATCGTGATGCATTCTACTGACGCAGCCTGATAATGCCCCGGGAACATGTGGTAAATGAGACTTTTAAAGAAAATATTTAGAATCAGAAAGAGATTGCTAAATTGCTGGAAAAAGGTGTAGCTGACCACATTTGGAAATTGGAAAACATTTAACCCCCAAGATATATTGAAGGCACTTCTTTCATTTGCAAACAATGTATTCAAATAATTGATACGGAATGCTAATTTCTAGAACGAACTAAAGATATCGTAAGTCCAGTCTCGAAGATCCAGGGACAAAAAGAAATGTTTAAATCACGAATCGCACGTCCAATGTCACAAATCCTAATACACGTAAACGGTCAGAAATCAACACGCAAGCCGAGGGACGAAGCAGAAAAATAAAAACGACTTATTCCAATTCGAGAACACCAACCGTTTTTATCGACGGAACAATTCTTTCATTGGTCAACGGGTAGGAGAGGAAGCAATATTAGCATATACAAGATGCATTTAGGGCAACATCTGCAACTGATTTATATTTATTTTGCTTATTTTGCTTATTTTGCTTATTTTGCTTATTTTGTCTTCAGCATATTGTACAGAATACACCTGTCATTTTTTTGGTCTTTCACTTTTGCCACAAGAATTTTGGGTAAACAGCGAATAACCTGTTTAGTGAATTTTTATGGACCGATGACAGGAAAAGGGACAGAAGTTACATAAAACAACATTAATATACTGGTCTTTGTGGTGAGACATGATCTACTCCTTATTGAAACGACTAAGTATATAAAAGGATAGTGTTACATTCTAAGGATATTGTCTTCTATGAACCGCATCCTCCGCATTTCTTTCCGCTTCTGACACCTAGCTATTTTCTTCTCTTTTTGATAAAGCTGCAGCTCCTCTTTTTAACATCCATTTACTCAAACTAGTCGGTAGGTGGTTCACTGCCTTCCACTATCTCTCCTATCATCAATATTCTCTGTGAGGATTAATTTTTTCAAGAGCTTCTTCCTCATTACGTTTCCAAAGAATTTCAGCTGTCTCTTCCTGATTCTGAGGAAAAGTGTTCCTTCTGCTGCCATTTTCTTTTGAGACATTCTCGTTGCTTACTTCCTTCATCCATGGAATTCTCAGTATCCTTCTGTAGAACCATATTTCTGTTGCCACATTTATGTTTTCCCTTTCATCTGCCGGGAGATTGTTCAGCATTTACGGCCATATATCACATAGCAATCTAGAACTCTTTGTTTTCTAACGAAACTTTTCTATTTCTCATCACGTTCTTTAGCTTTTAGAATGATGTGATTTTGTTTTGTCCGATGCAAGTTCGGATTTCGGTGACACATTTTCCATCCTTTGTTTAAAAATCTTTGGAGATATTTCAACTTCTGCACTTGTTCGATGTTGATATTTTCTCTTTGATAATGCCAGTACTTTCTATCTTTCTTCCATCTTTCTTTTATTACCCAGTCTAAGAAGTCCTGTATTTTTCCCCGTGTCAGCCAACAACACAGTCTCATTTGCGTATCTCATATTGTTAAGATTACGCCCACATCGGTATAAATAATTGCCCAAAATTCAACGGCAATATTCGGGCAATCATTTTCAAAAAAACTAAGACGCTCTGTTTAAAATATTGGAGCTACACTATCTTGCATTTAAATTTACTCCAGTAATCCATTTTGACTAGTTCCGATTCATACCTACCTGTCTTTGAATGAACGAAGGAATATTATATTAAAAGGAATTGCTTCTTGATATGATTCGTTACTGGATTTAGAGAGAGAAAATAGATACGATATATATATATATATATATATATATATATATATATATATATATATATATATATATATATATATATCGTATCTATTTTCTATATTTATTTGTGATAGATAGATAAAGAGAGAGAGATATCTTCGTGATTTCAATCAAGCAAAGAATCAATAAGCGATATATTTCTTTATTTCTCCCGTTTACTTACAGACACATATTATATATATATATATATATATATATATATATATATATATATATATATATATATGCACATCGTATCTATTTTCGATATATATTCGTGATAGATAGATAGATATCTTCGTGATTTCCATCGAGCAAAGAATCAATAATCGAGACATTTCTTTTATTCTCCCGTTTACTAACAGACACACAATATACATATATATATACACACAGACACACACACATACATATATATATATATATATATATATATATATATATATATGTATATATATATATAGATATTGATTCTTTGCTCGATCGAAATCACAAAGATAGAGGCTAAAGCAGCAAAGTGACAGAACGATGGAGAGTCAGAGTAGCTGACAGTTTCAGGTGAGAAGCGTCTCTCTTTGCCAGTTGCAATTGTATCTTTGTATTTCGTCCCAAAATAAACCCATCAACGGCTTTAAAACATCGCCTGTCGGACGTATTTTACACAGGTTCAAAATCACGACCGGAATAGATCCGCCTAACGCTAGCGTCTACAAATAGATGGTTGGCAAGCAGATCAATGCCGAAGGTGCACTTGCCTCATAACTGGTAAACTCTATCGTTCGGGGAAAACCAAATAAAGAAAACACTAGACCGCGGAATTAAAGGAACGGTTAAAGCCCGAATTCAGAAGAAAAACCTTCCACGGCATCAAAATAAATGTTGGCATGACTACGAAACTCGGTAATGAGTTTGTTATTATCACACTTACAGCTAAATTAGTATCGGTAATAGCATAATAAATTTAAGTATTGATTCTTGAGTTTGGTGATATATTAATAGCCAGTTCAATTCCTGGGCTGTGCAGTGTGTCGTTGGTAAACCCGAATTCAGAAGAAAAACCTTCCACAATTCCAATAAAGATTGTTGCCATTACTAAGAACTTAAAGTTGATAATGAATTTGTTATTGTCACCCTTACAGCTAAATTAGTGTTGTGGTAGGATCCACCTAATTTGCATAGTGGAGTACCGACGATATTAATATGGTTGGTACCGGGAAGACAGGAGAGGCGAATCTCTTGATTCGCCTCTCCGATACAGGCCGGTCGCAGGGATTCGTCCCTGCGCTGGTAGTATCGCGGCTACGTCTGACTAGCTATGACCAGCTCTGACCAGCTTGGACAAGCTAAGACCAGCTAAGACCAGCCATGACCAGCTAGGACTAGCTATGACCAGCTAAATACCAGCTTGGACAAGCTAAGACCAGCTAAAGCCAAAGCACTGCGGCCCGGGTGAAAACTCGGGTCTATTCCCCCTCCCTTCCCACGTTAAACCCCAACCTTGTGTCACAACCTGGCCCTGTGGGAGGTCAAGTAAATCCAGAGGCGAATCAAGAGATTCAACTAGAGACTCTGCCCGACTGCGACTTAGTCAACACATTCTCCAGGAACGGTCTTCCCAGGAATATACAAAAGACTATATGTAAATATTGTGTACATTTTCTTGTTCAAATACATTTTGTTCTAAGTACATTTTGCGTTGCATTATTATTCCATGCATTAGTCAAGTTTCAACAATTAGTCAAAATGATAACATAATGAATATAAGTAATGTTTTTTGAGTTAGGTGGCATAGTAATAGCAAGTTCAATCCAAGGGCTGATGACTGTGTATTTGGTAATCTGAAATTCAGAAGAAAAACTTTCCACAATTTCAATAAAATTTGTTGGCATGACTATGAGATTTAAAGTTCATAATGAGTTTGTTATAATCACCCTTACAGCTAAATTAGTCGAGGTAATAGCATAACATATTTAAAAATCGATTTCCTTAGTTTGGTGACAGTAATAGAGATTTCAATCTCTGGGCTGGGCAGTGAGCATTGGTAAACCCGAATTCAGAAGAAAAACCTTCCCCAATTCCAATAGATTGCTGGCATGACTACGAACTTAAAGTTGATAATGAGTTTGTTATTGTCACCCTTACAGCTAAATTAGTCGCGATAATAGTATAATGAATTTAAGAATTGATTCTTGATTTTGGTGACATAGTGAGATCAATACCTGGGCCGGATAGTGTGTAGTTTGACTAAGTGTAAACGGGCGAGCAATAGCTAAGAATTATTAAAAATATGAACTAGAAAAGATATCTCCAGACATTAGAAGTGGAAAGAGAACAGTCTACTCACGTAGACTAAAAAAAAAAAGAGTTCAGTTCAGAGTTTCTCTTATTTTACCCGCATCGATATACATCTGATGAAGTCCAGATGACACTACGGTCGAAACGTTGTGGTTAGCAACAACAAGGATGAGGACAATAGTCCGAATGTAAATCGTGTAAATAATGATAACACCCTCTTCTCAGAAATAAATTGTTTAATCCATATGTCCACTCATTTCGGCATCAACTATAGTTCAGCGTTTCCAAGGATAAAAGCTGAAGCAACGCGGGAAGAATTGGGTTCATTTTCCTAAACAGTGGGTTGATGTGACCAAAAGCGGTCTCCATCGACATTAGAATACTGTTTAACGATGTCATGTGCGTTTTTGATAAAATTATCTACTTGCCCTCACGCAAACATCAATCTAAGTATTGAAATAGATTATGTTAGTCTGACACAAGGCTACTGCAGCAGAGCGCCATTCCCGTCTCTCAGTATACCAAAAAAAAACAAAAAACAAAAAAAACAACGCTTACAGCCGGTGTGTAGGCATTAATAAAATTTACGTCCCTGACAAGTACGCCGGATGATGAACCTTTTGGAAGTTCTTTTGCGCATTCTTTGCCAGGACTCTTTTCATTTTCATTAACCGGTATTAATACTATTCAAATTAAGATAATTAACAACAAAATATACGAAAAGAATTCAAAGAAAACGTTTAAATCAATAATATCATTTTATTCAAATAATAATTTCAATATATATATATATATATATGTGTATGTATATATATATATATATATATATATATATATATATATATATATATATATATATATATATATATATATATAATACCGTTGGTAGTTAGTGCTACCAATTGGTGCTACCAACAAGTTGGTGCTACTTGCAATTAGAATGATACAATGTACATTATACACACACAGACACACACACACACACAAATATATATATATATATATATATATATATGTATGTATGTATATATGTATATATATATAAACCTCCTACTCACTTTATTGAATTGTATCACCTCACGTCCATAAACTTGCATGACGTTTCCGCTAACCTGTTAAATTTGGAAAAAATAGTAACATTTCTGCTCTTGTATATAAATAATTGTCACAAAATAAAATCCTTAAAATTGCCTTGGTAAAGATTCTCACACAACGAAATTCCATCGCCTTAGATGAGTTTTCCTTTTGTCTTTATTCATTAACTGGTAGGTTCAGCCAGTATCACACACATGATTTAGATGCCTATAATTCTGCACAAATACTTTTTATGTGTCAATGAATTAAATTGTGCTGATATTTATATTTTCATAGTGGGTCTTTTTTTTGTGAGGGTTTAGCATTTGTTCATAGTTGGGACACTAACATGTGCTACTTCACGTTAGGGTGGAACCGTGAACAACAGCAATTAAGATGTGGTTCGACGTTCCCCAAAACCTTCATGCTCTTGATTCGAGACCTTGCTGACGGATGTAGTTTATCATCATACCCAGGACTTGTTAAGAGTTTGAAAAATTCTCTTAGAAAGAAAGAATGATGTTCTGAACTACTATGCAATATCTAACCGTTGTACAATCATATCCCAGCTGAAGAAGAGCCGGTTGAAATTCCTCCCCAGTCATTATTTCTGTTTAGGACTGGGTTCCATGTTCCGTCTAATATTTTTTTTAATTCACTTTCACTCCCAGAAGACCCTTGCATCTTAGTGACATAATCACCTTGATTGGAAGGAAACCATTAAAAATTTAAAAAAATAAAAAGACAGAGATGTGTTTTTCCAACTGATGCTGTGAATACCATGTGTAGATGTGCGAGGATGTCTTCTCGAAAATAGTTACTATAAGAAAAAGTATACTAACAATCAGAATGATACAATGTACTTTTTTTTGAAACATGATCAAGAAAGACGCCCTAGATAGTTTAACATTGACAGGAAGAGGAGCATTGGAAATAGCGAGTGACATTATTCATTTTTGCGCATTGATTACTGAGCGGAGTCAAAGATGAATGGAAAAGAGTCAAAAATTTATTCGACAAACGAAAGACAGGAAGCTGTGGAGGGTATGATGACCCGTTCTAAAGTAGTAGAGCATATAAAAACGACAAGGACATGCTTGCTTTTAACACCAAAATTCGAAGTTCCTAACTTTAAACACAAATAGAATACTGAAAACTGGTTGGAAATACAGTTACAACAGCTTCAAGATAGGCCAATACATACACACACGCACACACACATTCATACATTCATACATACATACACACACACCACACACACACACACACACACACTCACACACGCACATATATATATATATATATATATATATGTCTACGTGTGTGTGTGTGTGTGTGTGTGTGAGAGAGAGAGAGAGAGAGTTGAGAGTGAGGAAGGGAAGGGTGGGTTTTATTATACTTTCATTGTCTTTATAATGTAAAAACAGCAACGAAAACGAATTCCTCGTTTCTTATTATCTTCCCCGATAGGAACAGTCTCCATCACATCTTTGGAATATCGTGTTGAAAGCTTCGTTTCGTGATGACATCACCACCTCCAGTTACCCAACCCGTTCGGACTCGATTTCCTCTTGTAACTCCTGTTTCTCCCCACTCCCAATCTAAACCGAAGGGTTAAGTCCCCGGAGTCCCTGTTTATTTCACTTTCTCACTATCGCGTGAAACTCACTGACTGGAATTGATTTTGCTGCGGACAACTCAACAAGACACCCGGAATCGGCCTGAGGATGTGGTGGCTGGGAGGCGGGTTTTGGAATGGCTTCTCCTCTTTCTTGTATTTCCGGACGCGCAGAGGAGCAGAGCAAAGACAGCCTTGATGCAACCAGCCCAGTGGACGGGCGGTACTATTTACTACACCATCTTACTGAATTCCTTCGCTTGCCAAATACATGTCCAGTGACAGAGATGTTTTGCGTTGCCAAATAACGACTTCGGTGAAGATTAGGTACTGACAAGCTCATTCGGTAAATGTGCAGGTAGCGTAGTACCTATCAGCGCCGAAACATTCTCTTTCATGTGAATAACCTTAGAAAGCTGTGGATCCATCGATAGCTAGCGGTGAACAACAGATCAGACTGCGGTCTTGCAACCAATGTAGGAGAAACAAAGTTCAACTTTGGGGATCGGAGGAGAACCGGTCTTTCAACGTGATACGGCCGTAAAACTGGAAGTATCACAATTCACAGATAATAAAGAAAAGGAATCTGTGAATAGCCTTGATAACTTACATCCAAAAGGAATTTGACAATAAAAATTTAACATTATCCATTTATGAAGCATATATATATATATATATGTAGTGGATGCGCACTGCTGATGAGTCCCAAATATGGGACGAAAAGACCGTCCATTGCTTTCTGCATTCTGTAGAGGTTTCAGACTCGATGTATCACTTAAAATATAATTATCAAATCCTCCTAATAATTTCAAATGTATTTCATTGCTTGAACCGGCTTCTAATGCACTGGAGTGAGCGGCTTGGTGATAGTAGTCGTGGCTCCAGGGGACACAGTCCTATGGTTAAAGAGAATCTCAGTAGAGTTCCACCGCGTAATATGTGAGTGAACGGCGCTATGTTGAGTCTGATTTGCTACACTGCGCACTGCTGATGAGTCCCAAATATAGGACGAACCGGCCGTCCAGTGCCTTCTGTAAAGGTTTTGAGACTCGATGAATCACTTAAAATATAATTATCAAATTCTCCTAATAATTTCAAATATATATATCTATATTTCATTGAATACGACAAACAAGGTGCTTTGATTTAGTTTTTTATACAATTTCTCAAGGAAGCTAATAATTTTTGCTTTTCGGATGATAAATTATATAAAAACTGTCCAATTCTTCTTTTTATCCGAGCACTTTTGCGATACATTTAGCCATTTTCAAGGTTGAAATATATTAAAAGAAATAGATTGTTTTCTGTATGTATTTATATAATATTTTCATTTTCAAAACACGGCGAATATATTGTGTCCATGTTCATAGTTCATATATATATATATAAATATATATATATATATATATATATATATATATATATATATATATATATATATAAACATAAATATATATCAAATTTTCATTAAAACGAATTTAAATCCAATCGAAAATCTATGGTCAATTTGTAAGGAACGACATCGTGGAATGGACATACGAAGTATTAACACGTGCACTGGGTCATATTTCATTGGGAAAATACAAAAAAAAATTAAATAATAACGGAATTCGTTTTGTTTCAATTAATTTGCACCTGGGTGTAGCTTCAGAAAAATATTTTAGACTCCAAGGACATTTATGCTAACGTGGTTACGTGGTTAGGGCTTGGGGCCCAAACATCATCTGCGCTTAAATTGTATTTTAATGTTGCATGTGTTATGTAATTATCTTGCATGTCCAAGCGCGTTCTGTTATAATTTTAGCCATTATAAAGGATGCGTTTTATTTTTTTATTTTAACAGAACGTATGGATTGGGTTATGCATGTATCTAGAGTTATATGAATAACTTATTTTCAAAATACGGTCAGCACATTGTGGCCCTGTTCATAGTTGATATTATTGAGTGTTTGATGCCTCCATTATATTTAACCTTATTTTTTACATAGGAAGTTATTATATTTGTATTTTTTTCATTATATTTAGCCAGTTTCTTTTTACATATGAAGATATTATATTTGTATTCTCCACGAGTAATTTGTGGTGGAGTTTGGTAGGTCTCCATGTGTATTTAAATAAGATATAACTGTACTATAGTCACAGAGATGTAACTTGAATCATCTTGTTATATAATAATATAATTATTTACGAATAAGGATTTGTCTGGAACAGAGTCCCTTAACGGGCATGTTAATTCGTAAATAATAATGTTAAGATATTGACTGAATTTTAGTATATATGTTTTTATTACAAATAATTAGGATATATTCTTTTATGGTGTGTAAATTTATTAGTGGCTGTCCCGGTTATTATAAATACAAGTATAAAACACCATTTTAACATACGAGCATGGTACTGAAAAGTTCAGAGACTGACTATGAAGAAGTGATGCTTTAATTTCACCGCTTCTCATAAATAACTTCCTTGTTTCATTCCAGGCAAACTGACATCTAGCTGTTCAAATATGTAACTAGTAGCGATTTCTCTTAAAAATGCAAAATATTTGACATCTTGGTACTATCAAGTACACCCTTGGGCAAATTAATTGAAACAGTGGCTTCAGTTTCCTTTCTTTCGCTCTACAGTCAGTTTTAGATCCACTGGAGTGACAGGGTGTAATCGATCTCATTTTTCCCTCAGATTAGGTCATTTGTAGTGGTGTGCAGTGAATATGAATCTATTTTTGGGGCGTATGATGAAATTTGTTTGGCATTGATAAAAACTGCGAAATCCGTGATTGTATCAGATTTTTATCCCTCCCAGTCACTATTGTCTCTGCTGCCGATTAGTTGTCTTACGGTCATTGTCTGCGAGGGACGTTACTCTAAGGAAGCGCACGAAAAATGTAATGCTGCACGAATGCACTGGTAACCCTTACCAGTGAGCGCATCAAAATACTACAGACTGGCAAGGAAACTCTCCTGATTTAAATCCAATGGAAAAATATATGGTCAATCTGCAAGGAACGACATCGTGGAATGGACATACGAAGTATTAACACGTGCACAAATTAAATAATAACGGAATTCGTTTTGTTTCAATTAATTTGCACAAGATGTACCTTCAGAAAAATATTTTAGACTTCAAGGACATTTATGCTAACATGGTAACGTCGTTAGGGCTTGGTGCCCAAACATCGTCAGTAGTGCAAAAATGGGTAGTCGAAATTAGGAAGGAAAGACAGAACCTTGAAGTTGACTTAAGGTCTGGACGTCTTACGACTGCCAAAAGCAAAGACTGGTTGTATTCACCACATGCTGATGGATGGCAGAGGATCGACTATAAATTAAATAACCAATTCTATTAGCATATCTCATGAGATAGGTGAGATAATTATGCAAAATGGACCTGGTATGATAAAAGGTTTCTGCTAGGTGGTTGCCATGTCTTCTGACACCTGATCAAAACCGCACCAGACTAAGCCCATGAAGGGACAATTTGATATTGTATGAGGAAAATCCAACTGATTTCTTTGAACTTTTCTGTTGCAACCTAGGGAAGGTTACTGAATAGAATAATCACCCGAAGGTTGGTAATGAACGATAATACTGAGGACAAGAACAACACATATAAGATTCGTCAGCGGCGCGTAGAAGTAGTCGTCAATTGCTAGAAGTGAATCAAGAGAATTCAGAAATGAACCTCCAACTGCAGAATAACTACCAAACGCCTCACGCAGTCAGATGCGGCACAAGGCCGAATTTAATGTAGGGATATTCGAGCCGGTACGCTCGGCGAAAAGTTCCCCGTACACCCCATATAAAACGCCCTTCTCTGCCCGGTAGCATAGAGTTTGACCAGCACAGCTGGAGACGAATCTCCAAATGCAGACCAACATATAGTATTTTCTACTGTATTTATGTGAATGGTGACATAGCTATTATCGTCCGTAGATATGCTAGAACATTTTCGTAACCCAGTGTGTGTGTTTCGTTCATTACTTTGAGTCAAAGAAAAAGAGACAACCTATACAGTGGAAACGCCCCTCTTTACGTTCTCCAAAGCAGTTCATAGTCGATTCAATTGCAGGGAAAGTCCGGACTATATATTTTGGGATGCACAAAGTATTGTTTTTATTGACTATATTCAAAAGGGCCACACCATCAATGGAGACTACTTTGTCAACACCCATGAAAACTAACGGGTTACTTTTCGTTTCATCTCTTCACAAGTCTTTGAATTCAAGGACTGCTGTGCGTAAGTCCCGCATTGAAATGGTTGATCTCCCTCCCTATTCTCCCGATTTGATTATCATCTGTTCCCCAACATGGAAAAAGACTTTGATAGGAACCAGTATCGAAATGATGTAGCCGTCATACCTGCTGCTGATGACGTTTTGGGACAACAGGATGGACATGCCTGATACCAGTTTGCCTTGAAATAATCAATGCACTTATTAATAAGAAGAGTTTTGATTAATGCATGCAAAATTTCACAGCTCCTGCATCACTCCATTATAGTCAACCTAATTTGCCAACATTTTTGAGGAAATATGTCCAGGGTGCGACGGATAGATTTTCATGTAAATTTAATGCAAATTGAATAAAAAAAAATAAATGAGTAAAGATTTCTCAGCTTTATTTTTTAATTATAGATATAATGCTAGTCTGAATAGATCTGACCACAGACCTAGAGTTTGGGACATTCAGTGAAAACATTAAATCATTGACTGGTTTCTCGGTCTATCGGCATATGAACACTTTATGTGATATTTAATGCCGAAATTTAATTATTTTTTGTGGGAGTTTGAAAGTAATAAAAGTTATTTTATTTTTATTCTATTACAATTGTGCGTTGTGTATTGCTTAACGATCAAAAACAACGTTAAAAATCAGCAGTTGTAAAAAGAACCGCATGAGACTGACACGCCTACACAAAAATAACACCCTGTCCGGTGGCAAAAGCTGCTGGTCGCTTCAGGAGTTGCAGTAACACCGAAACTGTGTTACCTCCCCTGGTTGGACATCATTACGTGTGGTTGTTATATGTATGTTTTATGTTATAGTTTTGTTGAATTTATATTTTGGAATACAGTTTGATTTCTTTAAGCAACTGTATGGTATTATACGGCTTAATGTCATGAAAGTACTTTCATACTGGTTTTGGTAGTATTTTAAAGGAATTTGGCTGAAGTCGTTACAATGTTTTAGTATGTGCGTTTGTTGTAAATTTTACTATATTCTTTGTTGGTCATTTTCCATATGAAAAGAAACTGCTGGTATTTTTACTATAAAAATGTATTTTTATACTTTTATAGTGTTTTGTTTTTGTTTGAGGAGTTCGCTATTTGCCCAAAGCTTGGACCCTAACAGCGGCTACCACCCCGAGTCAAGGTGATCCTGGGACCAACTGCAGTTAAGTGGTAGTTCCACGATCCTTAAAACCTCCAAACTCCCGATCAGAGGTTTTATGTTGACGGGGGTGGTTTATCATCATACACAGTACAGGTAGGCATTAAGAGCACACGACTTAGAAGATGGAAAAAGAAGTTTAATTTTGGGGGCTTATATTTTAAACAGAACGAGGATGACATCATCTTGATATCAGACACATGAAAGTGCAAGAAGGAAAAATAAAATAAAGAATTATACTTTGTTCGTAAGAACAGCAAACTATGACGCAATCTTCCAAGTGAAAATGTCGAAATTATCTAAAGTAATATCTGCGAATTGTTACAAGAGACAAGAGATAATGAAAGACAGATATTCGAATGCGATATTGGAATAGCCAAAGTTGTTTTCTAAAAGGAAAAACAAAGTATTAACAAACATAGAAATTCCGTTCGATACAAGTAAAATTGTGCTGAATTGTTATGTAGTATAAATCGTCCTATGCAGCAGTGAATGCTGGATAATTCCAACATAGATGATGAAGAAATGTGGTGTAACAGATATGAAGATAAACTGAACAATACTGAGAATAACATGGGCGGAACATGTGAGAAATGAGGAAGTTTTAAGAACAATAGAAACAAGGATACTTACCCTTAGCATCAGAAAGTGAGAGATTAAATTTATTGGAGACCTAATGTTGATTGTGGATTGATTGATATGCTTTTTACTTTAGTGACGTTATTTAAATACACTTCTCACACTTCTTAACGGATCCCTTCCCTTGTAGGAATGTAGTTTAAAATAGCATGCGTGTTTAAATTAACATGGAAGGAGGGGTGTATAAGGTATTAACACATTTATTGATAACCTGATGTTTGGTATTTTTAAGTAAAGGGCACATAACTGTAAAAATACAACATGAATGCCTTTTTTATATAACTTTTTAACTGACAAGTAATCTTAAAGATTTAGGAAAATATTCTAAATAATCTGCAGCGTTCACAATAATTGAAATTGATAGCTTATGCCCAGTGCTCCAAACTGTTCATTACTGTCGAACTATCTGCCTTGAGCAGAGAGGAAACCGGACGAGTCTTTGCCAAAGGGCAAAGTTTCGGCCGGGGTGGTAAACAGGCACGGACCCGTTTATGCAATTTATACGGGAATATTATTGGCCGAGCCTACGGGCTCGGAGAACCCTCGGTAAACTCGGCCTAGTGCCACGTACATCCCTCATGGGGACTGTTAAATATTAATTTGATAACTTATGCCGATCTTCTATGGATATGATAACACAATTTTCTTCAAGAGATGTCTTCAAACGATGATTTAATTATCCAAAGTGGATAATATTCAGGAGCAACTATTTTCATAGCAATAATTTTAAACCTGCTCGAATGTGGGTGTGGTTGACGCGAATCTTTCGAGAGGAATATTACTCTCATCAGGAGCTGATTAGATACCGTGGCCATCAGCTTAGGATGAAGATCACAACTGATAGAAAACGAATGGTTCAGGTAGATCAAAATAGCAAAATATGGGTGCGAGTTGCAGACTTGGTTTGCATGAATTTGGACAATTTTGATTACCTATTTTAGTCTCCTCAGGGAACAACGGGGCGATATCTTAACGGAGGCCACCCCTGGTTAAGTCAGTCTCTTTTTGTTCTCCGTGTTAACGTGAGTCTCTGCCATTCCCAGCTTCGCCCCGGCTTTTTCATTTCGTTATGTTCCTTGTCAAGATACCTGATCTCCCCATTCTTTTTTCATTCTTGCTTTTTATCTTGATTGGACTAGCCTTGTGTATTGCTCTTCTCGCAAACTGGTTTCGTCTCTACCCAGCCACTAGACTGTGAGCTTCTTGATTCTGATTATTGACAGAATACAGCGTTCACTCTTATTTTTGTGCATTCGACCGCTTCATATTAACATAGATTTAATTTCGATTAATTGTTTGGATTTCTTTTATTTTGATTTCACCCCTTCCCCGTACATGTCACGTGGAAATTTTGTATATATTTATGTAAAAAAAATATTTGTACATATTCAAAAGTAATTATCATGATCGGGATTTTATTAGGTATCCTGTGAAAAATGTGGTACTATGGTGCATATTTGGATTCGACGGAGAAAGATTGGTTCTTGTGCTGATTTTGCCACTTGTTATAGTGAATGGGTCATGACTCGGATTATGTAGAAGTAGAATAAAAATACGAATCAACCAACCTTTTCCCACTTACCCTTCGGCCGTGTGCCACAAATACATGTATTCATGTGTCAAATAAACAATAATTCTGAACTTGCGAACTTATTGCTGGGATTTACACATAGCGCTTAAGTAATGTCACGTGTTCCGTAACACATTAGTGTCATAGGGATAGCAGCAGATAAGTGCCTTGAGTAAGCTAACCTTTCTTTAGACTGGGTTTTGAAATTACAGGTTTCGTTATTCTCGACTGGGTGACACGTAAGCCATAGAGAGACCAGTCCACCGAGCTATTAACCTCTACTTCAGGGAGAACTTAGAGAGTGTTCATAGCTTTGTAATGTTATTTGCGTGAAAAGCTTATAAGACACAACGAATATTGGTTCACATATTGTACGTTATTTCGCATTAGATGTTTACTCCATAACTAAAATATAAAAACCTAATGATATTGGTAATATTAGCCATTTCCTTATAAGGAATCATTCGGTATTCATTGACGGAGCAGCCAATGCTGCCGTAGATTAAAATTTATAAATTCTTTCCTTTAAATACTTTTTCAGGAAAACAGGTTTCCTAAGTCCAGTAGCTTTTCAATATCGATGGAGATTTCCTTCCTAACCTTTTGTTTCAAGTCGTGTGGAATATCAGCCTTTATATTATGCCATTATTTTCTCTTCAACTTACATGTGATATACCATTTTAGTTGTTACTGCTATTGAAAGTCCTCACGTGATATTTTTTCTGTTATTTGACACAGTTCTTTTTTGTGATTCTGTAGCGCCAGCCCATAATGTTTGAAGAGGAGTGGTCTTCGGCAGGTCCCACATGCTTAACTCACTCAAAGTCATTTTAACCATTGATCTTAGAAAGCTGTTCTATACAGCCGAGAGTTAAATATTTCTGAACATGTTATAAATACGAAAGTTTCCATCTGACTAGGCCTTTTAAGAATACAACATGTACTTTAAATATATTTTGGTTTTGTAGCAATTTACGGTGTTAGACGAAACTATCTCTAGCGTAGCCTATTCTATGTTCGATTTCCCTACCCACGAAAGAAAATTAATTATAATGAATCTATACACTGAGATATTTGAAGTGTTTTGTATTTCCTGAATTCATATCTTAAAATTTTAGGATGGATTCAGGGTACATGCTATCAGGGATTTCATTCCAACTCCAAAATATAGTTTCTATATTTCTTCTTTTTTTTTTTTAGCATTTCAATCCAAGCAAGGCGGGAGTGCCACTAGCACACAAGGGGTTACAGAGGATGAGAGCGAGAATAAAGAGGCGTGTTCGAGGGAAACAATATCAGAACATATCGATTGACATTGCACTTGAATATTTGAAGATTATAGTTATCAAGGAAGCAAGTAAGAGGAAGGGAGTTCCACAGACGGGAAGTGCGAGAGAAAAAGCTTTTGGAGTAGAAGAAACGGCTACATTCAGCTGTTACGACAGTGAAAGACGGGGCACCGAGATGCCAACCTTAAATTCTTGCAGTCTAGGAAACAGCGAAAGTCGATCGTCGCAGACGTTGCTATGAAAATACTTAAAGGCGAGACAGAAGGAAGCCATAGCAGGTTTGTGAGATATTGATTGCAGACGAGATGACAGATCCGGACCTATTACATTGCATATCCGTTTCTGCAATATGTGGACCTCGAGACGTACAGCGATGGTACCAGACCAGATATGACAGCAATATTCCATGCAAGGACGGATGGTTGGTTTATAGATTTGAATGATTTGACTCAGATGAGAAAAACTTTCTGAATCGTGTGTCTTATTTTATGGAACAGTTGGTATAGAATCTGGATGTTCTGTTCAAGATCGGAAATAAAAAATAAATATAAATTTAACTATTCCTTCCATGAACAGATTTAGTGAAAATATTATTTTTTGTTTCATTTTTATCACTTTTTAGTATTTAATCATTGCACATCCACGGAGTTGAATCATCCTCATTTCCTTTTTATCCTGTTTTTTTTGTTTTGTTTCTTTTTTCATACTGTTTGTCCCATTGGCACATTTATTTTTGCTTCTTTTTTCTTTGTTCGTTTTACTCTTTTTTTCTTTTTCTTTCTTTCCTTCTCTTTTCCATGCTGTTTGCCACTTTGTTACTGTTTCTTTCTTTTTCATTACTTGATTCTTTCTTTCTTTCTTTTTTCCATACTCCTTTTCACCTTGTCGCATTTGTTTTTGTTTCTTCTTTTTTTCCTTTATTTTTCTTTCTTTGTTCGTTATATTCGTTTTAGTCTTTCTTTGTTTTTCTTTCTTTCTCTTACGCTATGTTTACATACGGTCCGATTATAATTTCACGATGTACAAGTCGGCCGAAGTAACTAGGTCTTCAATGTCAATATATTTAAAAAAAAAAAAAAAAAAACTAGTTACCGCCACTGACTTGTACATCGTGAATTTTAAGTCGGACAGTACATAACCTTAGCATTTTTCACATCACAGTTAAAATGCCTTAACCTTCAGATGAGCACAAAAATTTTCTCTTAGAGAAAAAAGTCTGCAGCCTGATGATGACATTGTGCTAATGTCGAAAATAATCAGAATAATTGAATATGTATCAACATGGTAATTGTCTCTCTTTCCTTAATAAGGATACTAAGAAGCTTGTTCGTGAATATGAGAGGATAACATTGAAAATAAGTAAACAAAACTTGTCTAAATTATTCAATGAGACACGTCTTAATGAAAACACGCTGCCTAGCCCTAACCTAGCAAAATATACACAATGTGTGTGCGTGTTTGCGTTTGTGTGTGTAAAAAATGAATTTAACTTGAATGGATTCATTAAAACAAAAATGTTCGGACATTACAATGCCCAGTTGATAATTATTGACCTACGGTATACACAAACTCATATTATTATGAAAGGCTTACGGGCACATCACGTTGAAATCCCGGATCTCGTTCGATCACCAGCAGAATCTCATCTAAAAAAAAATTTAAAAAATTGGTGATGGCTTAATTATCTGTGATCAAACCTACCGTTGATTTGAAAACGTTGATCTATCTTAAACTGAACCCAGCAGAACACCTGTCGTTTTTGTAGAGAAACATTACCTGAGATACACAGACTTATATATGTGTGAGCGTATTTGTGCGTGACTCTCCGTGATATGTTTTAGCACATAGGTTGCGAATTTAATTTCGTCTAAACAAATTTTACAACTGCAATTTCCCATAGCCAACATATTTGCAAGGTTAGGAACAGAAAAGTTGGATGTCTGTTCAGGAAGTTACTTGGTTTCAGTTAACCTTTCTCTAACAATTAGTCATAAGTTTTCTTTTAAGATTTTGTCAAAGTGCCCATGAGGCTTATAATTGAGTCAGACGTGTTGAAATATGTAATGGCACGTTTACAGAGTAACTGATTCTTTCATTCTCTTAAGCCTCTTCCTCTTCTTCCTCCTGCTCATACTCTTTATTGGTCTTGTTCTTCTTGTTCTTGTTCTTGTTCTTGTTCTTGTTCTTCTTGTTCTTGTTCTTCTTCTTCTTCTTCTTCTTCTTCTTCTTCTTCTTCTTCTTCTTCTTCTTCTTCTTCGACTCATTCTTCGTCTACAAATCTTCTTCTTCCTCTACTGCTTCCTCTTCTTCATCTACACATTCTTTTTCTTCTACTCAGTCTTCTTCTTCTTCTTCTTCCTCTACTTCGTCTTCTCATACTTTTTTTAATACTCATTCTTCTTCTACTTCTTCTTCTAATCTTTCTTTTTATTCTCATACTTCTTCCTCTTTTTGTACTCAATCTTCTGTTTCTATTCGTACTTTAATTATACTCATTTTCCTCTTTTTCTTCTACGCATTCTTCTTCTTCTAATCATTCTTCTTCTTCTACATATTCTTTTCATCTCATACTTCTTTTTATAATCATTTTCTTCTTCTACTCATTCTTCTTATCTTTCTACTCATTCTTCTATTGATTATTCTTCTTTTCATATTTTTCATACACATAATTCTTTTTCTTCTAGTTATTTTCTTAATTCTCTACTCATTTTCTTCTTCATCTAGACATAATCCTTCTACTTATTCTTCTCTTCACCTTAGTTATTCTTCCTCTTATACTCATTCTTACTATTATTCTACTCATTTTGTCTTCTCCTTCCCATACTTCTTTTTTCTAATCATTCTTCTTCTTCTACTCATTCTTGTTCTTCTTCTTCTTCTACTTATTTTGCTTCTTCTATTTCTTCTTCTACTCATTCTTCTTTTTTCTCATACTTCTTTTTATACACATTCTCATACTTATACTTATTTTTCTTCTTCTATTTATCATATTTCTTCTTCTTTATCTACTCATTCTTCTTCTCCTCCTTCTAATCGTTCTCCTTCTTCTACTTATTTTGTTCTTGTACTTCTTCTACTAATTCTTCTTCTATTCATTCTTTTTACTTTTCATTCTTCTTCTTTTTTATCATTTTTAATTTCTACTCATGTTCTCCTTCTTCTTCTTCTTCTTCTTCTTCTTCTTCTTCTTCTTCTTCTTCTTCGTTTCGTTCTACTCAATCTTAATCTTCCAATCATTATTTTCTTTTCATACTTCTATTTATTTTACGCTAAATTTTCTTCTACCTCTTCATTCTTCTGATGCTTCTTATACAAATTCTTCTCTTCTTTTCTTGTTCTCATAATTCTTTTTTATAATCATTCTTCTACTTCTGATCATTCTTCTTTTTTCACTACTCATTTTTCTTCCTTTACTCATGATTCGTCTTCTCATACTACTCATTCTTCTTCTTCTACTCGTGATTCGTCTTCTCATACTACTCATTCTTTTTTCTACTCCTTCTTCTTCTTTTTCTTCCTCATCTCATTTTTTCTACTCAATCCTCTATGTTTTCTTCTTCTTCAACGACTCATTCTTCCTTTTTCATATACGTCTCTTTATACTCATTCTTCTTTCTTTTACAATATCTCTTACGCATTTTTCTATACACTCTTCTTCTTGAACTGACTCTGCTTTTACTTGTTCTTATTTTGATACTCATTTCCTTTTTATTCTTCTTCTACTCATTCTTTTTCTACTGCTCATTCTTCCTCTACACCTTATTGATCTTCTCATAATTCTGCGTTTTACATTAATTTTTCTTCTAATTCTGCTTCTTTTTTCTGCTCAATCTATTCCTGTTTATAATCATTCTTCTTCTACTTCTTCTCATACTTCATTTTAGATTCTTTCTTCTTCTTCTTCTTCTTCTTCTTCTTCTTCTTCTTCTTCTTCTTCTTCTTCTTCTTCTTCTACTACTACTACTACTACTACTACTACTACTACTAATACTAATACTCATTCTTCTTCTACTCCTTCTTCTTCTGCTTAATATTCTTCTAATCATGTTTATTCTTCTTCTACTCCTTTTACTACTCGTTGTCTTCTTCCAATACCTACATATATATATATATATATATATATATATATATATATATATATATATATATATATATATAATGTACCTCCAATTCGGTATAAACTTTCGATACCTAAGGTTTAAAATAAATTTTCAAAAATGAAAAAGCTTTAATTGAAATCTAAATGATTAAATTTACTATTTCAGGTAAATAAAATATTCTGGTGTATTTCACAGAAAAATTATATAGATAGGAAATCAACTTCTGGCTGATTTAAGAAAATTTTCTTAAAAGCGGTCATTTTCTTACTTTTAAGAAATTTGTAAACAAAACAAAATGATCCGTATTAAAAATTCCCCAAAAATAAAATATACATTTGTGATACTCTATTTGAGTAAAATTAGCAAATTTAACGTTAAATTAATCTAATTTGAAATAAACAGTACTTATTTATAGCATAAAAAGTAATATACATGCATTTCTAACGACGGGTCCTGTTTTTCTTTCATTTTTTAAAAAACTTATTGGTAAGTTCCGAGGTGATGGCATCTAATATATATGACCAGAATTGACATACATTTACGAAATCTAAGTGAGCCCATTTTTTTTTTCGTTTTTAACTACCTACAAATTTTTACAAATTATTATATTTTCAGCTATTATCTACTATTTTATTGACTTTTAGTTATGTTTGACGGTGCTGTATGAAAAAAATTAAAATTCTATAAAATTTTCTTAAATTAATTTTAAAAATTTACAACAGATGAAATTAAGATAAAGATCTGTAAGCAAGAAATTAACAGATTGATGTGGAAATGTTTTTATAATAATTAAAATATTATTAATCATTAGTAGTTAATAAACTTTAATGAACAGTAGTTAATAAACAGTTTTCTACTTTCTTCAATCCAAATACGTGACCTTTTCATAATAATAAAGCCAAGTTTAGGCTCTCATAGATGAAGAAAGGAACAATTAAAGTTAAAAAATACAAAATATATTTTAAAAATAGAATAGTAAACGACGTTTGTTATTTTTTTTCAATTTTCGATTCGTAAGTTTTGTTCCCACTTAATTACAATATAACATCCAGGAAATAGAGTAATGCAGAAGTTTTAACGATTTTTAAACTATTATTAATTATTATAATTAAGAATTTTAAACCATAAAAAAATTCTTGTAAAACGTCATTAATCATCGAAAGAAAATTATTTCTTAGGACTATAGAAATAAATAAT
This sequence comes from Acanthosepion esculentum, assembly GCA_964036315.1. NCBI lineage: Eukaryota > Metazoa > Mollusca > Cephalopoda > Sepiida > Sepiidae > Acanthosepion > Acanthosepion esculentum. The sequence continues at coordinate 6,012,517 of OZ038515.1, read as the reverse complement.
TTTTAATTTTCAATTTTAAGTGCAAGTTTGTACCTAAATTTAAATTCAATATGTCTGACATTTTAATATAACTTAAAAGCTTTTCTAATTAATAATGTTATACCTTGAATATATTTTTTGTTTACTATTCGGAGCTGATTTTCAATTAGAATAGTTTTACTATTCTAACTGCAAAACAAATTAGATGATTTACATTCTCCAAGGAGTCCTACTTATAACTAATAAAAGATCCAGAAATAAAAATGAATTTCTCGAAATTTCATGAAATTAATTCAGTGGAGGGTAAAATATGTAAAAAAAACAATATTTTTACCAATATTTTCTAAGACAAAATATTTCAAAAGCAATTTCTTTCATTTGTGAATAAAGCCTGAAGTTGCATTAAAATCCGACAGTTATTTAATTTTTGCAAGAATTTTCAAATTCACCGGAAAAAGAGCTCAAACAAGTAATTATAATTATTACGTCCACCGATGCCGTAAACCAAACAAGATTTTGAACCCAAATTTAATCAAAAAATACTTTGGTCTTTCAGCGTAATAATAACATAAACATTTAGACGATAAAACTTTGTTTTTATTAATTTGTGTCCTTTTTCATTTGGCTATGCTTTTTTCCGCGAAAAAGTGGAGGTACCTAAATGCATATGCATATATACAGCTGATAGTTTCTATTACCGCTTTTTATTTTCCAGACAAATTAGTGAGGCCAGTGCAATTACTATATTTAAAATTGCCTGAAGCCATTTTGTATTGGTGGAAACGAGATTTCCAATGGTTTTAAGTTGAACCTAAATAGAACTTGACCTCGCCAACATATTTGATGTTAGCTTTATAAATTATAACTTTAGTCATGCATTTGCTGTTTAGGGGGCAGACTTTGTTTTTTTTTCGGCATTTGCATTATTTGGGGTGTGCTTATTTTTAGGCTGGTTAGGTGCTTGTTTAGTACATAACATCGTTGCACTGTGATATATATTGGTCAATGTTTTTAGCGCAACTATAGCTAAGCTTTTTTTTTGTAGTCAAAGTCCAAGTTTAGTACTACTGGACTTTTAGAATTAATCTTCAAGGGTCACAATTCACGAAATGCAAAAGTTGAAATTTCCAAAATTAGTGTAAATGATCATAATTTGCAAATTTTAAAATTTCCGAACGTTGATTTTTTTCGGAATTATCCCCCAAAAGTCACATTTAGGGAAATTTCACATTTATTACAATTGCGCTTTCAGATGTTGCCACACAAACTACAGTTTATTAAAATTCAAAGTGAAAATCGCTGGAAATTTTTAGATATCCCAAAATGTCTAAATTAAGTTAATTCAAACTTTAGAAGGGCTGGGCTATCCGGAATAACCCCAAAACACTACCTAAACCCTACCCAACTTTACAATAAACCAATTTCAAAAATTTGAAACAGTGTTATATCCAAATATATCACAAATCTCTAAATTCGAAATGCATAAGTAACTCCAAAATTTCAGCATTCACCTATTTAAAAAAAATTAGAAGCCCAAAATAGCCTGAAAGTTCAAAGAATTTACGAGAGTTGAAAGATCTATAATAATCACAAGTAGTGAAATACAAAACTTGGTAGAAGTTAACACAAAACTCACTAAATTCAAAATTGAGAACGCTAGCTTTTCATAAATAACTGCGAAATTGCCAACTTACTAATTAAAAAAAAAGATTTTAGACGTATCAGTTTTTTTTTCTAAATAGGTTAAATGACCAAGATCCAAGAAATTGAAAATTTAAAAATGCTGGGTGTACGGGAATAGATCCAAATTTCACAATTCACCAACATAAAAAATTAGAAGCGTAGAACTTTGCAGAATAGCCCAAAAGTTCACAACCCGTTAAATTCAAAATTTAGGTAAGTTGGGTTTCCGAAAAAGTCCTCAAAATTTACCAATACCGAAATTCAAAACTTACGATTTCTCGGGTTTCAGAATTAGTCAAAAATGAAAATCCTAAAAAATAGATACATGATTTCTAGTAGTTTTATTAAGAATCTGTTTATTTTTCCGATGATTCTTCGATAAGATAGTTTGAGTTTTCGAGTAATTCAACGCTTCATTCCCGTTGTTTCCGCATTTTTTTTCCTCCGTGTGAATTGGAGCAACTTTATTAAAAGAAGTAATTACTACTCTTCGCTATGGTATCTAGTTTTTTTTTTTATTTTGTTTTTTACTTTAAACGCAGTGATAGACTGGAGACGAGGTCACATCATTTTACAGTTGGGTTGATTAGATCTAACCGTAAGCTCTATGCTAACAGTTTATTTATCTCACTCCTCGGCTCCATGATTTCCAAAATTTAAGTACAATGTCAATCGTTACCTATTGTTACTCTGATTACTCTTGTATCGTTCTCGCTGCTAAGTAATCTTTCCTTTTTCTAATTCGTTCATAATCCAGTAACCACTTTTTGTCTTCGTGACTCTACTGTCTTGCTTCGGTTGAACCCGATTAAAAAATAGGACACACTAACAAATACGACGCTAAACCAAAATACATTTAAACAAATCACAAGCCCGAGGAATAGCCACTAAAAGTTGTTTTTTTTTATTCCTTAATCTCAGCCAAAATTCCTCAAATTTTCAATATTGTAAGTAATATAATTTTCGAATGACTAGAATCTAAATATCATTTTATACCTTTTCTAGAATTTTGAGGGGAATAATACACTGATACAAGTTTGCATATTATTAAAAAATGGTTAATGTATACACGTGTTATTAAACTATATTTCGATATCCAAGATGATTATGAAAGAAAATCTTAAAACATCAAATAAAGTATCCTGTATCTATTAGCCTCAGAATTAAATTCTATTACTTACAAACATAAGTTTTTAACTAAAATGTTAGATGCAAACTATGTAAAGAGGTTATATAGAAGAGCATTAAATTATCCATTCGTATCTGTTACAATTACACAATTACACTGTCATTATCAGCATACATTGTGTCCAAGGTCTTTATAATGTTTTCATTCTTAACTCAGAACAATACAATTACTATCATTATAAGGGTGAGTTATCATATAGTTTTCGTGTGTATAAGACGGCTTAAGTATAATACGAAGTCAAAAAAATGAATGAATTATATCCTTGTGTATAATACGACCCATTGTACAGCCACCCCTGTGTAAATTATTTTAAAAAGTTGAATCATGTGTTATCATACAGTTTTCGTGTATATAATACGGCTTAAGTATAATACGAAGTCAAAAAATGAATGAATTATATCCTTGTGTATAATACGACCCATAGTACAGCCACACCTGTCTAAATGATTTTGAAAAGATGAATCATGTGTTATCATACAATTTTCGTGTGTATAATACGGCTTAAGTATAATACGAAGTCAACAAATGAATGAATTATATCATTGTGTAGAATACGACCCATAGTACAGCCACCTCTGCGTAAATGTTTTTGAAAAGTTGAATCATATTACCCATTAAAATCTCAATGTTGTACATATATTTCACAAAGATATTTAATTATTCAAGATATTAACCCTTTAAGACCTGACTACAGCTTCACGGGTTGTAGACCACAGCTTCACGGGTGGTAGAGAAAAATGACGTAAAGCTCAGTCACGGGTTGAACGGTAGGTAAAAATTTGTACCTATTTTTATATCTAGCGTGATACATTACATACTAATTATTTGCAAATTTTGACTCAGGCAGATGGGTTAAAGTTGTTGAGGAACGCAGGGATCAAAGTGTTGAAGAACAGAAATTAACAGGATTTTTATCCGTTGAGTGTATTCTTCGTATTATTTTTTTAATCAAAATTCGGTGTACTTCCTGTCTTTGAGACAAAAAGACGTTTCAATTACGCAGATTTCCAAAGAACCATTATTGCTGACATATCAAATACCCTTTGTTATCAACACCTGCCTATTTTATATTTTCTAAACTATTGTGCTAAAAAGTGTGTTTGCCATCTTGCTGTTTAAAATAAGAATTTTTTTTTTAATCTCAGTAAAAGTTTTCTGAAAACATGCACTTGTGTATAATCAGTCAGTTATTTGTCATGCGTGATACACGTTTAGGCGATCATGTATCTATCGATGCAGATTTTTTTTCCCGCAGTAGTCTGCGATTTCTTTTTGCGGTAGACCAGTTTCTAGCCAAGGATATAGAACCCTGTCTGTCCTGCTATGTGCCCATAGCTGGTAGAGGGGGAGAAGAAGAGGATTCATACCTTCCCAAAGGATATTAGCACGTAAGTGAAAGTAGTGGATTCGAGTTCGGTTCTCCGATTCCTCAATCCGAGCCGCTATCCATTACTCCCCCGTGCCTCCTTGTGTATAATACGACTCCCTTTTTTTGCCTTTATTTTTCGCTTAAAATATATCATATTAACAATTTTCCAAGCGTAGCCTGGATGTGACACAAGGACGAAAGTAAGGGGCACACAGTGAGGATTGAACTCACTACTCAGTTGTAATTGTTCTCGCGAGACAAGCTTGCTAACCATTACACCACCTCGAGGTGCCCCACATACATCGTATTATACACAGAAATATACGGTAATATGAACATCAGGTGTTTGAGAAGTCAGGAATTAGGGGAATCATTCCGAATTAATTTGAACATTATGGGATATTTTGCTACATTATTTACATTATTCGGACTATTGTCCTAATCTTTGTCGCCATATTTATTACAACGTTTCGGCCGTTGTACGCTCTGGCCTTTTTCAGGTGGTTGGAATATCGAACTGAACCCTTTATTTCGCTCACTGGGCTAAACTGTTCTAATTCCACGTGTCATGTCTAACGGATGTCAGTTATCAGTTATCTCCTGTTAATTTCCTTCTGAAAGTTCTCCACTGCCTTAACCGGGTATTGATCTAACTAACGCCTATATCCACTGTGGATAAAGTCGTTAGTTAGATCCAGTGACAGGACCCAAAGAGTGTGAGTTCAATACCCGGTTAAGGCAGTGGAGAACTTTCAGAGGGAAATTAACAGGAGATAACTGATAACTGGCATCCATTAAACATGGCACGTGGAACTAGAACAGTCTACCCCAGTGAGCGAAATAAAGGGTTCAGTTCGACATTCCGACCACCTGAAGAAGGCCGGAATGTACAAAGGCCAAAACGTTGGAATAAATATGGCGACAAAGATGAGGACAATAGTCCGAATAATATACATAATGTACATAATATCTCATATCAGAAATATAGACGGATATTTTGCTATATTTTTTACGGAAGATACTCAAATTCTGGAGACCAAATACGCAGCAATTAAAAATGAACTTGACGTTAGGAAACAGTATCATAAATTTAGCTAAGATATCGTATACTCTGGCTTTCTGCACCAAAAATATATAAGATTATGTTGGGTTGCGAGATTTCGGTTATAACTATATGTAATAGCTTATTATATTTAATTTAAAAATAAAAAGATATCGTTTTATGCGTCGGGAGAAAGATGTAATCTAAACAGAGAAAAAGCTATTCTAAAATTGAAAAAAAAAACACGAATAGAGATATCAGACAAAGAAAAAAAGATTAACGTCAAGATAATAATTCGACGTAAATATTATAATAGGAATAATTCGAATAAAAAAACGACAAGCCTTGAGAATATCACAAAAAGAGATTAAACATGTGACGCGTAAGAAAAGTGAATTAACTATCATGAAGAAAAAAAATGATATCGCGAGTTGAATCAGAAAAGAAAAGATACACAGTATTACGAATAAAGGGCAAAACATATATTCTTCTTTAAAGTTAACATCATAAAGTTGTGTAAATTGGCAGAAGTACATCCATTGTTTTAATAATCAATGCTGCTATATTGAACTAATTCTGTAACGAGGCTATTAGTTGGGTTCTTCATAGAAATAATCAAACAATTTTATATGGAAAGCAATAGCTTAGAGATAGTGTGGATGTTTGGGCTATTTTTGTTATCATATCACCCCAGTGAAGCCGCTAAGATACAAGGGCTTTCTGAGTGTGCAAGAACAATAAAAAAAGAGGAATATTAAGGCACGAAGAGAACAGAAGTGTATTCAAAAATAGATAGCGGTGATCCTCTAAGCGTTGTTTGTGTGGCACAAAAGTATGCGGCAGACAGTCAGGTTTAAACTCCCTATTCAGCAGCAAATTGATTTATATATTAAGAGATAAACTTCCAAAACATTACGCCACGTCGAAGCGCCCAAGAAGACAGTAGATAGCGATTGACATTGTATTTAAATTCTTGAAGATGAAAGTTGACTGGAAAGGATGAAATGAAGCCGGGGAGAAGTTCCACAAAAGATAAGTGTGAGAAAAGAAATTGTTAACCTAGAACGTACGGTTACATCTAGCCAATTCAACTGTGAATTGATGAGACCTAAATGCCACTCTAGTATTGCGCTTGAATTCATAAAGTCCAGTTACCCTATAGAAGAGATCGCCCGAACAATTACCATGGAAGTATTCACAGAAAAGTTACCGTTAAGCTAAATTACGGTGAAGAGAAAGTGACTGAAGACAAGATGCCGCGTCAGGACCCATAATATTGCTGATTTAAAGATTGGACTTTATCAAGAATCTCTACATATACAGCGGAGGCATCGGAACAGACGTGGCAGCAATATTCAAAACATGGTAGGCTTATAAATATGCAAGATAAATTCTGGAGAGAATGTGTAAATCCCTCCCTCAAGGCGTTTGTAACGCATCTATTTATAATATCTCAGTTACGCCTCTGTCTTTGGGCAGAGTGCACTCAGGGGCGACTCTGTCAAAGGACAGAGTCGCAACTAAGAAAAATTATACTGAGAGGTACCCAGCCTTGGGGAACATCTGCCCGAGGCCGTACCCTGTCATTGCACCAGAGAGAGGGATCGGTTTCGCACCGTGGCCAGCGCAATCGACGGTTGTGGGGGTTGGCGGCAATTTTTATTCTTTGCCCGGGTATCCCCGCTCGGGTCCCCACCTTAAAAAAAGACCTTGTCTCACAACTCGTCTTAGTGGGGAGACAGAGTAAATACCTAGATTCTGGAGAGAAGAATTATCTAGCACGAAAACAATGACCAGAAGTTTCATTTTGGTGACGTTACGAATTAACAACGCACTCCTTGCTCCAGTTAATAACAAACATTATTTTAGGTTACCTGCCAATTTCACATTATCCTACTGATCAGACCTTATTATCGAGACAAGAGAAAATCGGTTGTGTTATCAGCATAGATATCAAGTTGAGAATCAGGTAGTTAAATGATGGATCCCTTCAAAGTTAATGATGGCTTCAAAATAAATGCTTATAATTCTTATATTGTCTTGGAGAATTACCTTTAAGCTGTGGTATTCGTTAAGACAAGAGTCTTTTCCTTTCTATTCTGATTAACAGGATTGTTGTCCATGTTGCACAACAAATGCGTTCAAAGACACTGCATTAATAGCGTCATATTGGGGATCACATTATTAATATAGTGACACTCCAAATATTTATCCTCTAGAAAACTTATGGTACGTCAATAAATCAAGACAGTTATCTAACCTAATTTTCCCCAAGAAATCTTTCCAATAAATCTAGCTAATAAGGATTTTGAAGTAAGACTTTGAAGTTTCATTTTTCAAAGAAATTATTTCACTGAAACCCTACATTCTTTTTGAATAGGTATCGCCCCATTTAAAGCCACTAAGACACCAGGGGTTACAGGGTGTTGAGTAATAAGGATCAGAAAGTGAAGAGAATAATCAAGAGGACAGTAGACAGCGATTGACATTGTATTTAAATTTTTGCATATTAAAATTAGCTGGAACGGATGGAGCCGGAGTTCCACATGCTAGAAATGTGAGAAAAGAAACTGTTAGCATAGAAATTAAGGATACATCTAGCCAGCTCACACGTAAATTGATGAGACCTCGACGCCAGTCTAGTACTGCG
>OZ038515.1:5957105-5999605 GCA_964036315.1 Acanthosepion esculentum | reverse complement strand
TGAATTTCCTTAGGCTCAGGAACTAATTTGTATGTTTTAAGAATGGCTGACTTCAAAATATTATAAGTACAGTCTTCTGCTGACAGGGCGGCATATGCTTTCTGAGTTTTACATTTCAGCCCAGTCTGCTGTAAGATTGGCCCTTCCAAATTCAAAGCAAGTTTTTAGAAATGCGAAAAATATCCATCTACTTCCGCTTCATTAAATTTCGGTCCTAACTAACCTGATTTGATGGGTCATATTCGTTCTGTTTAGCTTCACTATGGTGAAATAATGTATAACAGCTTTGGGCACCTCGACGTGGTGTAATGGGTAGCTAGTCTAGTCTCGCAGGAACAATTACGACAGAGTAGTGACTTCGATCCTAACTGGGTGCCTCATACTTTCGGCCTTGTGCCGCATCTAAGCTACGCTTGGAAAATCAATAATGGATAACGGGTCGGACTGAGGAATCCGTCAGCCGACTCCGAAATCCAGTCGAATCCATTATATTCACTTACGTGCTAACACGCTTGGGAAAGATACGAATCCTCTTCTTCTGCCCCCTGCTATGGGTAAATAGCAGGACAGACCGATTTCTATAGCCTTGGACCACAACTGGTCTACCCAAGAAAGAAATAGCAAGCTAGTGCGGGAAAAATCTACCTCGTCAGTCATATATTGAAAGATACATGATCGCCTAAGCATGGCACATAAGTGACTGACTGTACATTTAATCAAGCACACTATGGGTAAATAGAAGGACAGACCGTGTTCTATAGCATTGGATAGCAACTGGTCTGCCGCAGAAAGAAATGGCAACCTACTTCGGGAAAAATCTACTTCGTCAGTCATGTATCGAAAGATACATGATCGTCTAAGCGTGTATCACGCATGACACATAATTGACTGACTGACTTTCCATTTCAGCTTCATTTCTCGATTTTTCTCTTTCATCTTCGAGTCTCAGGATCAATTTTAAGTTTTTCAAGTTCAATTGAAAGTTGGGTTAAGTTCTGTGATTCCACAGGTAATCGATCTATCGTTCCTTCATCAAAAATATCGTTATCTATCATATGCTTTGTATTCACGCTAACTCGTTCTGATTTGAATATAAACTTTCTTACATTTAATTCCAAATTAGTACCAATTTCTAATATGTAATATTTTTTAAAGTCTAAATAATTTTTCTTTAAAAACCACTCAATTAAAGATATCTTGGTCTGTCGCCTGTCAGCCCAGTACTATACGTATAATTTCAACTCAGCAATCCCGAACACAAACCCCCTATTTTATAGTTTACGAATTGTCAAAGTATAAAGTTATGAACCCCAGATTTCCGTAATTAAATTTATTTATTCCTTACACGACAAGTAATAAAATAAAATTTGTGGGTTTATTTTTTATCCCACACGATCGCGTGATGAGAGTATTTTTTTGTTGTCGTTGGAGGTCATCGGGAGACTAAAGTCATAATACCAAAATCCAACTTGACCTTGTTGACCGATTCTTGCTCGCTTTCTAAGTAGTCCATTCTGTTTGTTGACAAGCGACCCCAAATTCATTTCCTGAAGTATCTTAGCCGAAAAGCAACTCAGTCCAGATAGGTGGTAAAACAACAAAAAAGGAGAAGAGAAGAAACACAAAGACGGCTCGTCTCTTATTGAATTTCTCGTAAGCCTGATTTAACAGTTAACACACACACACACTCACTCACATACATACACACAACCACACACAAATACATATATATATATATATATATATATATATATATATATATATATATATATATATATAGGATATATATATATATACATATATATATATATATACATATATATATATATAGATATATATATAGATATATATATATATATATAAACAATATTTGTGGTAAATATACACAGACATATGCAATTATATATACACATACATATATGTATAAAAATAATTCCAAGAGGATATGATCCAGGTAGAACTCAATGTCCAGGAAAGAGTAAGGATATAATAAAAAGACTTAAACACTAATATTCCATGGTCATAATTTATTCCATTGGAATCGTAAAAACGATCCAATTCATCAGACCTACAGATTCTTTTTGAATCGTAAAAACGATCCAATTCATTAGACCTACAGATTCTTTTTGAATCCGTAGGTCTGATGAATTCCAATGGAATAAATTATGACCATGGAATATTAGTGTTTAAGTCTTTTTAATATATATATATATATATATATATATATATATATATATATATATATATATATATATATATATATATCCGTGATCTTGAGTTAGTAAGAGAGAAAATATATGGAAATCTGACGCACCGTTTCTTTTAAACATTTAAAACTCTGTTGTTTCTTTATCGTTATTCAGATTTCGTAAACATTCAGCCAGGTAGATAAAATAAAGCGAAATAAAAAAAGCGTCCACTCAAATATGGGTATCCGCTAAAAATAAGGTTTACTTTAAACAGTTTTTAATTTTGTCATATCTTAATCCTTGTTAAGGTTTCTTAAGCGTTCATCCCGGTACATGAAGTAAAACAGTGTTTAAAAATAAACAAAGTATCTACTCATTATGCATACCTTCTAAAAATAACGTTTATAAATATTAAACATATGTCAAATGAACAAGTCCACACACACAGGCATATATATATATATATATATATATATATATATATATATATATATATATATATTATATATATATATATTACTTCAAACGTTATGGTAGTAGATACTCGCATACCCGTATTTATCTTTATTTTAAGCAGTGTGGATTACTTCTAGCTCTCTGTGAAATCGATATATAATAATGAAAAAAAGGTAATAGATACTGTTTAAAAATAAAAGTGTCGCATCAAAGATAAAATTCCTTTATTCTTCATATATATATATATATATATATATATATATATATATATATATATATATATATATATATATATATATTTGTATATAAATATCTATCTATCTATCTAACTATATATATATATATATATATATATATATATATATATATATATATATATATATATATATATGCGTGTATACATGTGTGTGTGAATGTGTATGTCCGTCTGTAACAAAAAGAAAACGTTCTCTAACAACGTATTTAGTTCCTTGAAAATTTTCATCAAGATAAATGTGGTGATTTTATCTCGTAAATTGTCTTTATATATACAAAAGAAATGTGGAGGAAAATTTCCCTTAAGTTTGAAATTTTATATTTGAGAACGCCCAACATTATTCGTAAAGCTTGCTGCGTAAGAAAAGAAAACTATGGAAGACAGTGTGTGATGTAATTTACTGCCTAATAAACGAAAGTGTCTACCTGCTGGCGTTGTCGTTAAATTCCTATTTCATTTTATTGTTTAACGTATTTATTATTTATTGCTATGTACCTTATTTTATGTTGTTCTATAAATTATGTATTATGTTATATTGATTTGAAATATTTAATGATCTCGAGTTAACCTTTAATATATACATATATATATATATATATATATATATATATATATGCGTCAGTAAGCTGTAATATATATATATATATATATATATATATATATATACATATTTATATATACATTCGTATATATATATCTATATATACATACATAATATAATGAGAAGCCACGTATACTTTCTTAATATGTATATATAGAAAAAACAACTAAAAAGTTGTAAATTCAAAAAAATATAATTTTTTTATGAAAGTATTTATTTATATTTATATATATATATGTAATTTGATATTTAAGATCGACTTCGATCTTTCTTCAGAAATATATATATATAAACATATTAATAAATACTTTAATAAAAAACATTATATTTTTTAATTTACAACTTTTTACAACTTTTTAGGTTTTTTTTATATATATACATATATAATACATATATAAATATATATGTTTTTATATACAGACAAATATATATACTTATTTATAAACATATATATATATATGTATATATATATGTATACATATATACATGTATACATGTATATATATGCATATATATATATATATATATATATATATATATATGTACATTTATATATATGCATATATATATATACATATTTGCGTCAGTTGGATGTTTTTATCTTTGTGTTTCTTGTTTGTTCATTATTTAAATTTTTACTTCTTTTGTGCTGACTAGAATTTATATTTTCTAGATTCTTTTTCGTCTTCGAATGTACCTTGGAACAATCTCGGCCCACCAATTCGAAAATAACGACAAGATACAAAATCACATGCAAATAAAAATCAGATTTAAGACGCCATAACACTTGTCTACTTTGGACTTTGGATTGAAAATTTCCTTCATTTCATCTCAGAACATTTACCTATTCTTCGTGTCCCTGCTGGTTAACTAAATGAGGTTTCATTGTTAGTGTAAGGTGGCGGATCTCATTCTTCTCACTTGAAAATCATATGGCTTTTTTATCTTACGATTTCGGTACCTGAAATATGGGAATTAGATAATACTCTAAAATTTAATGGAGGATTATTGTCTGATATCTTTAATATTTACTGATGTAAATAGAGTAGGTATCAATGTCCAATCCATAGAAAAAGAAATATTTATCATTTTTATTATTTACTGATACAAATAGAGTAGGTATGAAGGTCCAATCTGTCGAAAAGAATTTATAAATTTTAATATTTACTGATGCAAGTAGAGTACGTATCAATGTCCAATCCTCGAAAGAAAATTTATAAAATTTAATATTTACTGATGTAAATAGAGTAGGTATCAATGTCCAATGTGTCGAAAAAAATTATTTGTAATTTTTAATATTTACTGATGTAAATAGAGTCGGTATCAATGTCCAATCTGTCGAAAAAATATTTAAAATGTTTAATATTTACCGATGTAAATAGACTAGGTATCAATGTCCAATGTGACGGAAAAAAAATATTTGTTACAAAAGATGGCTCTTGACAAATCTTGAGGAGCTACAGAAGGTTAAAAAAAGAATTGTGTCGGTCTGTGTGGTGGATAAGCGTTCGCGCAAAAAGATTTCGCTCCACTGAAGACACCGTCATAAAGTCATTGAGATCCCTGGGGATTAAACCACAGAGAGTCATTAATGACAAAGGCTTCTTCTTGTGGGTAATACTGTTACCCACGCCTGCCGACTGTGAAGCAGTGAGCACTCGGGACTTAATTACAAAAGATCTAATACTAAGGACCGAATATCAAGGCAGGCATAAGGTTAATTTCAGTTTATGAGGTCCCACCTCAGATTGTCGGCGAGCACTTGGCCGCCTATCTGTGCCAATTTGGCCAGATACTAAGTGTGATCTGACTGGTGGATGGAGCTTTGAATTGATGGTGGATCGAAAGGTCTTCGTCTCCATCCCCAACTGCCTGGATTTTGAGGGCCAGAAGATGCCGATCATAGTAACAGGTGGAAGATCGGCTTGTTGGAAGTGTCGACAGACTGGTCACCTGTCCTCTTCCTGCCCAGAGATGAAGGCCTCTGGAGTTCTGGCCCCCACCGACCCAAATCTCCCTCGGGCTGAGTCTGTTGTTTCCGTCTCGCCTGTAATGGGCATGCCAATAGCCGGGACCGGTGTGGTAATACACCCGGATGGGTCCGTCTCATGGCCCACACTCCCAGAAAAGCCTTCGCCCGCCGCTAGTGCGGTTGTGGAGGAGGAAAAGCGGGGAATGGCAAGTTGTTGGTAAAGCTAGATGGAAGCTCCGGGCAAGGGGTCCTCGTCCCAATGAAGCCCCAACGGGAAAAGACACAAACAGTCCCACTGCCTCAAGCAGAACTAAGGGTGTCTCCCCGACCAGCTATTCAGAAAAGCTACGGCAACATAAGCAAAAATATGAAACTTCATTCGAGAAAGCCGAAAAACTGAGCCATTCTCAAAGAGTCCCTTAAACTAAACAAAGAAAGAAAATCTGGCACCAACTCCTCGGTACCGTCCTCCCTGTCAGCCAAAAAACACATAATGACCCATCCTCCAGTCCTAAGATCCTCATCTCCATCTCACAAAAATGACAACATTAAAAAAGGCCCTCATCAGAGCTTCACCTGTCAAAGACCAAACTTCAACTATTAGCCCCAAATCATCCCCTGTCAAAACCCCTCCAGCAACACCAAAAAAGACTGAGTATTCTAAAAGACAAAGAAGTCCTTCACCTGAAAATATAGAACCTTCATCCAATAAAAAACCCAAACCCATATTTACCACAGGGGAAGACGTGTGCCGAGTCTCTAAACAACTAGAGGACAAGGCCTTGCAATACTCCAAGAAAATGAGAAATATCAAATCCCTAGAAAATTTCAGAAAAATCAACAATTTAAACATTGAAGACCCCAGAAACTTCCCCAACGCTAAAATGGTCTTAACTGTCATCAGAGAGGGTGAAGCCGGTCAACGAATTTGGGCCATGGTTGCGGAGGCAAATGAAGTCTTTGGCATGTTTCCGCCCATGGCTTGCTTTGATAATGGCATTGTAAAAAAATTACAACAATTTTGTTCAGGGAAGTTCCCTCTTTTTGTTCCCCCTCCCTGTATAGAGCGTTAAAACTGACTTTCCCTCTGGACATTGGCGGCCTGTCTCCCGACGGTACCATCAAAACTGAGATGTGAACAGGCTCGATGGGATAGGCCGTTGGTGTCCTTTCATTTTTAGTGCAGGAGAGCAACACTAATCTGTTTCATTATGTCTCTCTGGTTAGCTAGTCTGAATGTCCGAGGACTGAGTGCGGAGTCTCGTAGGGCTAGGCTCCTTCGTGATTTTCAGCGTCTCGGAGTGAATGTTTGTTGTGTACAAGAGACTCGTTTTTCTACCATGACTATGAGGACATTCTGTCTAGGGGGTTCTTCCTCTATTCAGCATGTTCTGATGGTCGTTCGAGAGATGTCTCTTGGCCAGTGAGCAAGTCTTTGAAGGCTGCGTGTCTTCTTGTCTTCGCAGATCCGGCGAGAAGGCTTTGCGTGTTGGATGTTACCATAAAGGATAAGGCTCTGCGTTTCATTGGGGTTTATACACCCAATAACCCTTCTGAGCGGCCTGCTTTGTTTTGGCAGATCGAGCCGTTTTTGATGACATCTCGTCGGGTAGTTTTATCGGGGGATTGGAATGCCGTCCTTGACTCCGATATAGATCGTATAGGGCCAAATTCGGGTACTAACAACCGGGACGTGAAACCTTTTCGTGACTTTATGGACAGTCGGGAGGTAGTTTGGAATATTGGTGGATCGGATGCTGGGGCTATTTCTAGCTACCTCAACCGAGTCTTAGTTAGGAGAGTTGAAGAAGGGCTTTTAGAGTGTCCAAGTTTTCATTATATAGTTTATACGGACCATAGCCTTGTCTGGGTCCGTGTAAACTTAGATAAGCCTAAGGTTAGGTTGGCTGCATAATGGAAATGAAACTGCTCACTACTAATGACACAAAGAGAATTGACGGGGCGGTTGTTGGGAATGCCTGGTGGATTAACTTATAATCGAAGATTAGAACGTTTGCTGCTGATTTTAGCCGTCGACTCAATCTAGATAAATTAGCAGCGCAAAAGGCTTTAGAGCAAAAAGTAGATCGGGCTGTGAAATCCCGTGATAGTGAGTAAATGGTTTTAGCTAAGGCAGAGTTGTCTTCCTTAGCTAAAACCATTTACTCACTATCAAGATGGATCAAGATCTGGTAGTTAGGGCTAGGTTAAAAAGAATGTCCTCTGAGGCGACGAATATGGCCGCTGAATTGCGCGTAGAGGAGTCTCGGAATGCATCTCGGCGATATATCGCATGCGTCACATTGCCGGATAAGCGAATCGTGACTTCAAACGCGGGCATATGTGAGTCTTTCGTGATTACTTTCAGGAACGTTTCACCAGGGAGCCCGGTCTGATCCCTGCTCAGTTAGACGCCTATTTAGCCGACTTCCCCTGTCTTGAGGCAGCTGAAGCAGATGGGTGCGAGAATCCCATTATAGAGTCGGAAATCTGGGAAGCGTTGAAACAGGTTGGCCGGGATAAATCTCCGGGATTACATGGTGTCCCCCACGAAGTTTGTTTTTCTCTTCCCGGACCTTTCCTCTGGACGGATGGGCCGGTCAAGATACTCGGCGTCGGTTCGGTCTTGATCTCCAGTTGGAAATGAATTGGTCGGAGGTTCAAGGGAAGGCCGAAATCGCAATTAATTTGTGGTCTCGGAGTAATCTTTCCTTGAAGGGGAGGGCGGGATTATGTATTTCACATATCTACCCTATTCTCCTTTACCGACTCTCTGTACTTTCACTTCCGTATACCACACTAATGTCATTAGTAAGGCTTTTGTTCTCTTTCTTGTGGAGAGGCAAAGCCGCTATGGTATCTCGGGAGATCTGTTGCCTTCATCCATCTGAAGGCGGTCTGGGTATGCCTAGCATTGATATTCGTCAATATATGCTTCGCATCGGGTTCCTAAGAGCGAATGTGTCGCGATTAGGATGAAGAAAACTTTCCCATCTGTGTGAAGTGTGCACTCGAGTGAGGAGGAGGCCCAACGTTTGCCTCGAGGCGAATGCTCCTTCTATGGTGAGTGTCGCATTGCTCTGAAAGGCCGCTTATGGGCGTCGGATGGCCTCTCCAAAGTCCAGGCGTTGTCTCGTAGGGAATTATATCAAGTGTTAGTCGGGGTGGGGAGTGTGTGATGAGCTGATTGACGAGCTTGCTCTTACGAAGCAGGATGCTCGCTTAATATGTTCTTGGGCGCCCGGGTTGAAATGCCTCAATAACGAAGAGGCATCACTCAAATGGCTGATGATTCGTGGGGCCATCGAAATCTCCAAACTGCCGTCGCTGTAGTGGGGAAGTCGAGATCATTGGTCACGCCTTTTTTCATTGCAGGGTGGTAGCGCCGTTTTGCAGGTTTATTGAAGGTCTCATGGCCCGCATGCTGCGGGGAAAATTCTTTGTCCTTGAAGCCAGTTCTGTTTGTAGTAATGTGGTGCCGCAGATGACGAAGGCTAAACAATGTGTTCTTTTGCTTACTAGGGGTTATGAGAGTCGTGATTTGGACGACACGTAAGAAGGAATTTTATGAGGGCGAGAAGTTCACTTCTTCCCAACTGATCTTGTTGTTTAAGCATCAGCTTAGTCAAGATCAGGACGGAAAAGCGGCGGCTCACCTCATCAGAATTTGGCAAAAGGTGGGTGACTCTTGCGCTGATGTGCCGAGTAAAAGGGGCTGACCTAAAGTGGCATTTTGATGCCGGTTAGGCATCCGGATATTGTTCTTCCTGGGTTGAACTTGGGCAACCCATCCTGAAATTAGGTTAGTGTAGGTTTTGTTTTTGAATCTTTAGTTTTTATTTTTTCCCAGTAAACTTAGCTAGAGTGTGTTTGCTCATTGGCACCTTTTATTTGTCCCTATTTTTCTTTGGTTTAATTCTACATCCTCTCCCTCGTTAGGTGGTCAGTGATGTCAGTTCTCTGGTGGATGTGGAGCGCTTTTCGTTTCTTTTTCGCCTGTGTGTGATTTTCGTTTTTGTTGTGTGTTGATGAGTGTGTGTCTGTGTGAGTGCTAAGGATGAATGAATGAATTTTGTATTCTTATATGCCCGCATTCATTTCGTCCAGTGAACTGATATTTCTGCCACATTTAAGTATTGTGTGGGGGGTATTACTAATAATGATTTTGTTTAGTTTCTTGTAAACAGATTAACTCATATTGTATATTTTTATTGGGGATTTTTTTTAATTTGTTGATTTATCCCCGCCCACATACAATGATTTGTACACATGGGGACTATTTAGGATTTTCATTGAGACAATGAGGTATTATGGTGGATGTAGTAAGAAAGGTTAGTAAGAATGTGTTGTTTTGGTGTTAGGAATATTGTTAGTATGCTTGGGTCAGTGCTTGTGGCTAGCTAAGTTTAAAATTAAGACAGATGGAGACCGTCATTTTCCACGTCCCCTTTTTAGACCTTGTGCCACATTTTCTGTAATTTCACAGAAATAAATATTACGGAGACACAGTATTGGGAACGGTTATATAAACTGTTCATTACTGTTAAACTCTCTGCCTCAGCGGAGAGGAACCCGGACGAAGTTTTGTCGAAGTAGAGGAAAACATTTCAAGTCAAGTCGGACAGTAGTTGCAGTAGAACGTTGAGTCGGTCGAGTAGATAGACAGAGTCACACACAGAGGAGGGTAGCACAAGAGTAACGAGCACTTAGACTCAGTAAGAAGTCATCCAGCGATACGTCGATACCAAAGACTATATATATATATTTCTACTAACCCGCATTCCTGGAACTACTAACTTGTATTACCAATTTGTATTATTACGTTAATACATTTATTTTCCTATATTCATTCTTGGCGTTTGTTATTATTTGATACCGGATTTCATCCCGGAATCCACAACATTATATTTTTAATTTCGCGCATGTGCGGTGTTTGTTATTAATTTTGTCGTCTGCACAGTATAGTATGTTAGATTGGACACCATCTATAAGAAAATGTGCACCAGGATGCAACTCCATACGCCAGAAGGTTAGAAACGGCAAGCTCTATTGCTTGACATTCGCTCCGGAATCCGAAAGTCAAAAATTTGAGAGTGTTTGGATGTTTATGTCAGGACATTGCAGATATTTTGGAAAGAGTTGGATGTGTCTAATGGTGATTACAAATTTACAGCATTTCAGGAAAGCACCTTCTGGTGCGTTCTGCTGAGAAAAGAACTCCTGAATTTTTTAGTGAAGGCCTCAGACTTAACACGGAGGCCTACACCAAGTACCTTAACAAGGTAGTTCTAGCCTGGGGCCAGTGTGTGGCTGCTGGAGAAATCTAATTCAGGCAACTTCCCTGATCATTACAATCTTAACCTGTTCAAGTCTATGGTTATCTTCCGCACATATCCGCAAAATCTGTACCTCTTACTCTGTAACCCTCTACCTCGAGTGGCACCCGGGCCTTGTACAGGTTGAAAACTACTGTAAAAAATGCACTTTATGAAAAATGGTGACGCCGTGATGCCAAGTCAGGACCTATATTATTACATATTATTATTAAGATTTGCAACCAAAGATATAAATAAACTCTTCCGAGTGTCTTTCTATTCCGGCGCCGCCAACCAGAGGGAGCACAGGTTTATGTTGCTGACTTAATTACCTGATCTACAGAGTAAGACTAATTTATGGCATCTGCAAACTTGTTCACATGTCCGCAAAATCTGTACCTCTTACTCTGTGACCTTCTACCTCGACTGGTTTCAGGGCTTTGTACAGGTTGAACACCACTGTAAAAGAAATGGCCAGGGAACTACTTTATAAAAAAACTTTTGAAGCCGTGATGCCAGATCAGGACCAATAATATTGCATATTATTATTTGGATTCGCAGTTGAACAAGAGACCAACAAAATTCCTTGTAACAGCAAAGATGAAATGAAGGCTTGGATTATGGCAGCATTCGCCTTAAACAAGGGAACAGTCCAGAAGGGTTGCAGGAGATTCCGAAGTCGTCTGGAGGCCGTGGTTAAATTCTTTCAAGTCTATTTCTATTCGGCCACCGCCCACAAGAGGTAGCCCAGGTTTTATGATGGTGACTTTAATCACCTGATCTACAGAGAAATACTAATTTATGGCACCTGCTGGCTTGCTCATCCTACACACCTGTGTTTTTTTTGCTTTCGGTTTTTGGTGATTCTTCAATTAATGTACCTTGTGTCACAACTGATAAAACTTTTAACAAATATCCGAATTCCTGACAGACGTATTTTTTTCTCGGCGTCTAAAGTAATCAACAGGCGGATTTATAGCTGAAAGTAATCAAACACGAATTATCACCAAATCACGTAACGGATATCTAAGTCGTCTGCGCCTGAGAAAATAGTACTTCTTGGAAGACGTGCATAAGAAAAATCACACTTGTTTACACATTTTTTTTTTTGTAGATAAAAACGATTAATGTATCACACACTTGCGATTATACGTATGCACTTATAAGGTTATACAGGAGTATGTCCTCATCTATGTTCACCTATTTGAATGGAGAATTGTGTAGCGTATATATCTGTCTAGCATTTGCTTCATATCTACAGGTATTTAATCAATCGTACTTAGCGAATAAGAAGCCCACACGTTTGCGAGGTTTACCCTCTCTCTGGTATTAAAGGTCTGAATGACTACCTTTTTCACCTACTAAAACAACGGGAAAGCGGACTTTACTCTTCAACAGACCAATTGTATAAATTGAGTTCTATCCATTAAGCCTTTAGAAGAACAATATTTTCAACCAACCATTCATTCTGGACGAATTTTTTTTTTTTTTAGGCAGATATTTACGAATGACAAGACATGTCTGTCACAAGACATGTTCGTTTTGTTACATATTTCGCTTTGCTACTGATACATTTATACAAAAAAGGGAGAGAAAGCCGGAAACAATATCATACAAGTGATTCCGATGGCTTTCATCAAGAAAAATCAAACAAATCCAATACCTAAAACACATATTAGCTCAATAATGTATCAAATTTAATTTATTTACCAGTATAGAGCATAAGGTTGTGAGGTAGCAATTCGTAATTGTAATTATAAAATTAAAAAAAATATATAATAAATGTAAATTTATTCATCAAAATAAAATCAGAATCAACATAATATATCAAGTTTTAATCGTATCTCTAAGTACAATATAGATGGCCATTAGATAGAGTGCGATGGATAAATTGTCGTCTAAATTGCGTAAAATATAAAATAACGTTGACATCTCATTTCAACATATATCTTTACCAAAGTTGCACAAACATATCTTGAAATACTAAACAGCAAATTTATTTAATAAAATCACCATTGGCTTCAACAACCGCCTCCAGACGACTTCGGAATCTCCTTCAACCCTTCTGGACTATTTCCTTGTTTAAGGTGAATGCTGCCATAATCCAAGCCTTCATTTCATCTTTGCTGTTACAAAGAATTTAGTTGGTCTCTTGTTCAACTGCGCCCCACACATAATAATCAAGGGGGTACCAGTCTAGGGAGTTACGTGGCCAGGTGTAAGGAGTGATGTGGCCACAGAAATTGCTAAAAGCCATAACTAAGTTCACCTGCATGGTGCAGATTCTAGTTTTCTGACATAGGGTTATCCAGCAGACACCCCTTGATCCAGGGTAGCATTACATCCTCAAGACACTTGATGTAGGCCTTCGTGTTGGGGATGACACCCTCAAAAGCAAATTCGGAAGTTCTTTTCTTATCAGAACGATCAGTGTGAGACTTCTGGGATGCTGTACCTTAGTAATCACCATTAGACTCATCGATCTCTTTCTAAATCCGCCGTATTGTCCTCAAACTGAAGCCCAGTCACTCGTATTGGCACTTACGTCATGGAAGACGTTTCCAAATTTCTTAGCCGAGTGCCGAGTGAATTGCGTCGTGGCGCTCTTTTTCTTACTGACAGTGACACTACTTATACTGTTCCGTTGACAGTATCAAAAAAACAAACATTGCGCATGAGCGAAATTAAAAATATAAAATGGTGGCAATTTACCTATCCCACCCTGTATAAAGTTCGAAATATCGAAGATAGAGGTAAATCTTTTAATGACTTTAATCCTATTTATTAATATGAAAGAAGAGCAAAATTATCATTTTGTTCGGAAGATAACGTCCGATTTTAGAATAAACCTTTTATATTATTATAGTAGATACAAAAGACCTTTTATATTATTATAGTAGTTACACAAAACCTTTTATATTATTATAGTAGATACACAAAACCTTTTATATTATTATAGTAGATACACAAGACCTTTTATATTATTATAGTAGATACACAAAACCTTTTATATTATTATAGTAGATACACAAAACCTTTTATATTATTATAGTAGATACACAAAACCTTTTATATTATTATAGTAGATACACAAGACCTTTTATATTATTATAGTAGATACACAAAACCTTTTATATTATTATAGTAGATACACAAAACCTTTTATATTATTATAGTAGATACACAAAACCTTTTATATTATTATAGTAGATACACAAAACCTTTTATATTATTATAGTAGATACACAAGACCTTTTATATTATTATAGTAGATACACAAAACCTTTTATATTATTATAGTAGATACACAAAAATATATTACTTATTCTTAATGATTAAAATGCCCTCTTTTTAATTTTATATCAATGTCTTTCAGAATTTAATTTATTAGATTGTTCGGAAAGTAATGTCGTCATATAGAAAACGGAATTTTGAAATTCTACGGCACTCACTCTCCAAATTTTGGACCAGCGAAGTAATAATAGCTTATCCAGATGTGACGGACATCCTCAAGGCAGAGATTATAAAAGACCGCACTCCTCACAAAAGCTATAAAAATATTCTAACGAAACTGAGCAAAAAAAAACAAAAAAAAACAGTCCTAATATCGTCATCACACGAGCCGACAAACCTAAAACGTGCGTAATTTTGGACAAAGGGAATCATTAAAATAATTACTATACGTCATTGATAACCCATCTAAACTTACTACATTAAATAAAAACAGCACGGAGACTCTAAAAAGATAAGTCAACAAACTTCTATCATGAAACAATGCCGACGTAGTTTCCTTGAAAATCAACAAAATCATCTGAGATTACTAACCAGGATACCTATAAGGAAATATTAAAATACATAAAACCGGATATCCAATACGACCAATCATTTCACAGACGGCAACACCTATTTACAAACTGTCAAAATTCCTTAACGATATCATTAATCTATATATACCTACCAATTATAGCATCACATCAACTCATGAATATTTCCAAATCCTGCGAGCTAAACAACTGAACAATAATTTTAGCGTCATTAGTCGTTGACGATTTAAGTACAAATGTCCCTATCGATCAAACCATCGACATAATCCTTAACTCTGTGTATACAAATAATTCCTTCCCACCTCCATCGATCAAACCTTATAGTCTTATAAATTATTGCATGTCTGCACAACTAAATTCCTCTTCTTCGACTATAATGACAATGGCTAACTAATGGGTTTAGTATGGTAAAACCCTTCGGCTTGTGCTTCTCCAACTACTACATGTCCCACGTAGAAAACACGATATTTAAAAAGATCCCTACCTCCCCTCAGAATGGCTGCTTGGTTCCACGCTGTCCGCTGATATGAGGTGGAACAAATACATAGACTCAATAACTTTCTCTATCGCAAGGAAAGTTGGTTCTCTGTGATGTGCCAGGAAGGTTTTTTCTCGTCTGAGTCCATCCTTCAAATCTATAAATCAACCATTCGTCCTTGCATGGAATATTGCTGTCATATATGGTCTGGTGCCCCCGCTGTACGTCTCGAGGTCCACGACAAAATCCAAATATGAATATGCAAGATGATAGGTCCTGATCTGGCATCTAGTCTACAGTCGCTTTCTCACAGACGTGCTGTGGCTTCCCTCTGTCTCTTCTACATGTATTTTCACGGCATCTGTTGCGACAAGTTCCTTTCTCTAACCGTCTCTTCTACTCAAACTTCTTCTTCTCTCGCACTTCCTGTCTGCGAAACTCCCTTCGTCTTATTTGCTTCCCTGATAACTATAATCTTCGAATATTCAAGTGTAATGTCAATCGATATCTTCTGATACCTTGATATTGTTAACCGTCCTTCTCTTTAAACACGTCTCTTACTCCCGTTCTCTACCCTCTGTAACCCGTTGAGTGATAATGGAACTCCCACCTTGCTTGGGGGGAAATGCTTATAAAAAAATTAAAAAACAAAAAACGTCCGCCACGTAGATGATATTTTTTTTATTTTAGCCGAAAACAAAAAAGAAATTGATAATCTCACAACCACACTTGAAAAAATACTTAACCATAAACTGTACTCATGAACTTACTCAAAAACAAAAACTCCCCTTCTTAGACGTTCTCGTAGAATTCAGTAAGAACACATTCACCACTTCGTTATACAAAAAGTCTATTATCAGAAACATTTGCTACCTTAGTTTTAAGAGAGGATGCCCACTCAGGTATAAAAAAATTCAATGGAGCACACAAGAATTCATTCTCTACTCTCCTTTTCCTTAAAGAACTCAATAATGTAAAACAGACACTCGTTAACAATGGTATTTCTAACTACCTCATTGATCACCAAATTAGACTATTTCATTCTAAAGTAACTAATAGCAATACTGAACATACAGATAAATCAATAACAGTAGCATCTACTATAAAAGCCAATTGCATGCTAACTATAAACAAGACGAATTTTCTCTTAGAAATGCGCAAACCCATTCGACCAGAAAATGAAAATTAAATTATCTGCTACAAACAATTTAAAACAGCTAACCTTATCATCAACAATAATAAGAAAACTTACGAAGTCTACATTACAGAGAACTAACATTATATTATATAAATTCACATACCCCATAAGGAGTTGTGTTTCTGATTAAACTAAACTTATAAATAATTATATAAGGCATACAATTATCTAGATGACTCACGTTATACATCTGACAACAGCGCAATTAGGACTCATTTAAACACACACGTAAACCTAACAAACTCCATTCACAACATAGAAAATATATGTATACTAGCTTCATCCACAGGTAAAAATAAAAGATGAAAATAATGTAAAAAAAATAATTAAAAATGAAAAAGCCAAAACACTCAGTAGCATTAACTATGAAGACGGTCTCAACATGCTGACCGAGTTTGGAAAATAAAACATTCCTATAACTTCACTCACATATGAAACATTCAGTTAAAAATAAAAGATAAATAAAAATCATCTTTGATAATGGGGAAGAAAAATTAGCTGTAAGCACTCGAATATGCAGAACTTTCGGACGGCTTTTGCACGCACTGTGTTCAGAAAATAAAAATAAAATAAAAAATCTTAATTGCAGCGCCTTGTCAGTCAATTTTAACGAAACTTGTTTAGAAGAGGGATTTCTTCGCAAATGCACAATAATATATATATATATATATATATATATATATATATATATATCCTAGCGAACCTGAAACTCTGGTCTGTTTAATGTATTGAGCACTTTAACGTTTTTTTCTTATTTTACTCGATTGGGTCTATTTTTGG
Organism: Acanthosepion esculentum; assembly: GCA_964036315.1. Lineage (NCBI taxonomy): Eukaryota > Metazoa > Mollusca > Cephalopoda > Sepiida > Sepiidae > Acanthosepion > Acanthosepion esculentum. The sequence goes on along the minus strand of OZ038515.1, from coordinate 5,982,536 downwards.
GGGGACAAGAAATTACCACTGGGTGATTTTTTTTCCTGCCTACTCGGATGTTTTTAGCCATTTCTTTTTTTTTGCATCTCCCCCCCCCCCCCGATACCAATTTGCTTTAATATATTTATATTTGCAAATTGTACTATACGGTTTGTTTTTGTTTTTTTGGCACCAGTCGAGTATAGACGTTAACTATGGTAAAACCGAACTCACAAGTAAAATAAGCCAATTGCAAGTTAGCTATAAGCAAGACGCATAAATAAATCATCCCTCCTTGCATGGAATATTGCTGTCATATATGGTCTGGTGCCCCCGCTGTACCTCTCGAGGTTCTCGACAAAATCCAGAGACGAATATGCACGATAATAGGTCCTGATCTGGCATATAGTATACAATCGCTTTCTCACAGATTATAACTTGTTTAGAAGAGGGATTGCTTCGCAAATGCGCAATAATATATATATATATATATATTTCACAGCTTATCAGTGTGGCTAGACGTCCGGTTGCCTCTAGCTAGGATCGAAACCCGACTGAATTGGCGCCAGTCGGAACTTCTACCACTAAGCCGTCGCCACACGGCAGGGATGAAGGTGAAATTTAGCGTGTTTATTTTTAGATAAACACACAGTGACTGACAGTGACTCAATTCTGCCGAAGAGTCATGCAATATTAGCTTAAATAGTCACTGTTTACAAACTCACACCTCAAACCAAAGAGCTCAACCGAAATTAATTTTTCAGGAGCCAATATATATATATATAAATAAAAGTGAACATAGAAGTCAACACATAGAGGCGACAGTCTGTTTCATGCTAGATGCAATCGTCAGGCAACTATATATATATATATATATATATATATATATATATATATATATATATATATATATATATATATATATATATATATATATGGTAAATCCGAACTCACAAGAAAATGAGTGTATAGATAGATAGATAGATAGATAGATAGATAGATAGATAGATAGATAGATAGATAGATAGATATTTGAGTTATATTTAAAGTTGGATCAGGTGTTTATACGGTACCTATTGAATAAAGTCATGAATTTTTGTTCCATAACTGTAGAATAAGTTGCACTATTTTCGGAACGTTTCGCTTCGGAGTGTGCGAAATATTCCAACAGAAAAATCCACCGAAGTTTATTAATTATGAAAGGCGTGCCAATGAAACCAGGTGCGATTGAATGCGAACTTCATTAAACAATTACATTGGTGAACCACATAACAAAACTAATAATTGGATTTCATTTAATGTATCTAAGAACAGGAGCCGACAGAAAATTGGGGAGGAACCGAGTGGTTTTTTTACAGGACGTTGTTACAAGAAATGGTATATTCGCTGGGAGAATGCTGTTAGAGCGTACAAGAGACGTGCCTAAACAGCGGCACTTTTGTTTCGGTGATGATTCAGCATTAAGTGTCAGATAAAAGTGCCATTTTCGACAGGTCCTTAAAATGTTAGTTTAGCTTGATCTATGCGGGAATGATGCGAGATTAATCCGCAACTTGTATTGGAAAGAAACGGCCCCTCTTTGCGAATGCGTTAAAAATTAAATGAATGTGTACCTGGATATAGAAAGTTATACGTGACAAAATCTCATCTGATTCATTTAAACTGCACAACGATAGGAATTGTTCAACCCAAGGTAGGCAGTAAAGCCACTGAGGCAAGAGGGGTAAGTGGGTGTTGAAGAGTTAGAAACTAGAACGTTTCTAAGTAACGGGAAGAGTGGAAGAGTAATTAGGAAGACAGTAGATGGTGATTGACATTGCATTTCAATTTTTGAACATCAAAAATGCCTAGAAAGAATGGAATCAGAAAGAGTTTCACAGATAAGAATTATGCAAAAAGAAAATTGTTAGAATAGAAATTAGGGCTAAATTTAGTTAAAGCAACTGCGAATGTATGGTTAGTTTCTAAGTGGCACAAGGTCGAGAGCCTGAAGAACATCGTGAGGATCGAACTCACTTCTCAGTCATAACTGATCCAGCGAGACAAGCTTGCTAACCATTACACCACGCCAAGGTGCCGACAACAGCGAATCTATGAGACCATGTCGCCAATATAGTACTGCGCTTAATTCCTTAATGTCTAGGTACCATAGGGAAGGGTAATATTTATTTTTGTTATGTACAGAAAATGTGACACAGGGACAAATTGGGGAATTGGGAAAAGGACGGTCTTACATCTGTTTTAACAGCTAGCCACAAACAATGATCCAAACATACCACAATATTCCTAACTCCAAAACAACGCATTCTTACTTACCTTTCATACAACATCCACCATAATACCTCATTGTCTCTATGAAAGTCCTAACCAGTCACCTTATGTATAATTCATTGTCTATGGGGAGGGAATAAGACAACATTTTAAAAACTAACCCTAATGAATATTTACTAAAATGAACAAAACTATATAACGAGAAAGAGTGATATTTATTCTGCTATGTATAGAAAATATGACACAATGCCAAAAGGGGGAATGGGGAAAAGGAAGGTCTTCATCTGCCTTAATATTAAACTTAGCTAGCCACAAACACTGACCCAAACATACCACAATATTCCTAAGACCAAAACAACGTAGTATTACTTAAGTTTCTTACTACATCCACCATAATACCGTAATGTCTCTACCAAAGTCCCTTACGTATAATTCATTGTCTGTGGTGGAAGGGTGATGAAACAACAATTTAAAATCTAACCCCAATGAATATTTGCAAAATTGAACAAAATATTTACAAGAAACTAAACAAAATATTATTAGTAATAAAACTCTCCCCAGTCCTTAATTGTGGAAGAAACATCAGTTAACTCTATCAAATCAATACGGTACTTTAATGATATAAAACATTCATTCATCGCAAGTATTCATTACGAAGATTTTATCCGGACAATTACCATGAAATTATTTCTAGAAAAGTCACAGGGAATGTACATTACGACCATAGGAAATTAACTGAAGCCGAGACAACCAGGTCAGGACCAATAATATTGCTGATTCTTCTTTGGATTATATCAAGAGTCCTGTAAATATATAATAAGAGCAACGGACCATATCCATATGTTGCAGCAATAGCCAAAGCATGGACTAATGGTAGACTCATAAATATGGAATCTAGATTCTGGAAAGGAAGATTGTGTAGCACCTCACAATGAATTACTTTTCTTAGCCGCAGACCTTGAAATAGATTCAATATAATCTTTCCACTTCATGTCAGCCAATAATCTTAGCCCGAACAGGCGCGATGGGTCGGTTTAAGAAGGTTTGTACCAGCCAAGCTAATGAAAGAAAAAATATGGCAGGTACACATCGTTTTACTCTGTTGACTTTTTAAATATTTTCCTCATTGATATTTAGATCGATATATCTCCCAGACTGGTATAGATGCTGGAGAAGGGCTGATCTTACCGTGACACGCGTTCAAGGTAGATTGGCAAACAAAGACGCAAAGCTTCTATCTATCCATTAAGTGAAGAGTCGCTGTCTCGTGCTAGAACAGCCAAGAACGAACAGTTTACTTAGAGAAATTCTCTCGTAAGGCTTGCGTCATCCAGTGGTATCGTTTTCAGGGTTTTCGCAACGATGCTGCATATTTTTGTTTTTAATAAGAAACTTCAGATTTTGACTAGCATCCGGGTTGCTTAATATTTACGCACGAAGTTATATCCATGTTGCCTAATTTGTTTTTATTAATGTGCTTACAAAATACAAACAATGAGATTTCAAGTTAAGTAAACGAACAGAATTGGTGGGTTTCATTTTTATGGTGTAGAATAATAATATTAAGTTGCTGTTTAACGTTTATTTCTTGTGTGTTTCTATTTTCTGTTAGTTGACGTAACAGATATGGTTATGGTAGAGTCAAGTGTGAGTGCAGTTGCTAATAAACCCGTTACTTATCCCAATAACTGCGTATTATCAAGAAAACACCTTGATAAAATCGAACATGCACTGATACGAACTCATACCCCGTAGACTAACCATTGAGCTTCGCAATCGTAAAATAACATTAAAGAAGAAAAGAAATAAAACTGTCATGTAACTTTTGCCTTCAATTCCAGTGATTAAAAACCTTTTTTTCTCATTTCCAATGCACAGAAAACAGATTGAGTTGCGAAAAACAGTCATAAATGATTCAAGTCAGAAATTGAAAACTTCTGATTAAACTTTTTTCACATATCGACAGAAATAGTTCGGTTGGAAATAGAAAAAAACATTAGTGGGATTGTAATGTCAATGGCAAAGATAGGAAAAGGCAAAAACCTCAATTCGTATTACCGGTTTTAAGCTCAATTGTTGCTAAAATACAGTCTTGATTTTTTTCTTCTTTTTAATGTTTTTTACGTGAATTTGGGTTGAGTTGGTTCTGGTTCGACGTATCAACATTTATAGAATTATTTGGCCTCAATTTTTGAAGAATTATTATAATACTGCATTCGATAGATAAAGATTATATTTGAATGATTTAGGCAAAAGTTTATCGGGTTTGTACTTGAGTTAAGAGGTAAAATTTGGTTTAATTTGTACTTAGTCGATAGGCAAAGTTGGTCGAGTTTATATTTAAATATATATCCAAAAATCGATCGTGCTCATAGGCGAACCTAAAGGTAAACATTAGTTAGCTTTTTAAGTGTCTAGAGCTAAACATTGATCATATTTACACTGCTATCAGCAAATATTGGTCAAGTATATAATTGACTCAACAGGTAAACACAGGTTGGATACACACACACACACACACACACACACACACACACACACACACACACACACTTACACACACACGGTGGAGTAATGGATGATGGCTTGGATTGAGGAATCGGAGAGCCGAGTTCGAATTCCAGTTGAATCCATTACGTGCTAATACCCTTGGGAAAGGTGTGAATCCTCTTCTTCTCCCTCCAACTATGGGTAAATAGCAGGACAGACTGGGTTCTATAGCCTTGGATGGCAACTGGTCTAGGAGAAGGAAAACTCTGAATTCAAAACCTGCGGAGCGTCGTTTGGGGACCTTGTGGCATCCGTTGCACCAGGTCCCTGTATTCGTCCCTCCAAAATGTGTGGATGGTCCTGCACAAAGCCTTCACCACTATAATCAAATCGGTTGTCGGGCTTTCAGTTTCTGGGAACTGATCTGTCTGACCCTCATACGTCGAGTTCGACGGGAGAGTCCATCATATATATATATATATATCCTGCCATCTAAAGAAGGCCAGAGCATACAACGGCCGAAACGTTGTGATAAATATGGCAAGAAAGGTGAGGACAATAGTCCGAATAATGTAAACAGTATATATATATATATATATATATATATATATATATATATATATATATATATATATATATATATATATATACTATTAATAATACGCGGTTGGAAAAAAAACTCTGATGGCACAACTTGTGAGTCTATCAAAACAAACTGGTAACCTTGGAAAAAACTGGGGAAAAAAGAAAGGACTAGAGACTGATTGTTATTCCCACACGCGTGACCATGCTTCACATAGCAGTATCTCATTGGCTGAGTGCAGTACGCGGTCGCTAATTGGTGTTCGAGACCCTAGGACGCTCGCTGATTGGCACAACAGATTGGCCAGTAATACTTCTCATTGGAACCTGCTGTGCACAGGTGTGGGTCGAAGGTCTCACTTCTGCTCCTGTTATGCCGCCATCCGGTTGATAAGATAGGCTCCTTCAACTGATCATTTCTCCTACCGCAAGTTGTTTCTTACGTTTTTGTTTTCCGTTTGTCTGTTTAACTACATTTTTCCAACTACCATAAACAATTTATTCAGCTGTTTTACTTAAATACCTGTCTTCCCGATTCTGGCTGACGCTTTTTCATACTAGGTTAGACATTGTACTCCTGCAATTGAGCAACCCTAATCAACCACTAATAGCATCACTTTTCCCCATGCCGCCAAAAGGGAGGGTACGTCTTACCCTTCGGTCTGCAAGAGCCTCCGCTATGAAGGCAAGAAGGGCCCGCGAGTGCCAGGAGCAGATTACAATGGACTATCTCATGTCGCTCAACGCAGCGCCCTAATGCAGGCCTCGCAGTCACAAGAGGAGCGTGCCATCTGCTTGGCTGGGAAAGCTGCCTACAGGGCTTCGTTGCGATCAAGGCTGAAGAATGCACAACGGTCTAGAATGAACGCACAGGTTGCAACAACCACCTCTGCATCTCCGGCTTCCGAGCCTCATCATCAAAGGCTTCTTCGTAACGTAAGAAACGCTGCTGCCACTGCGAAATCAATGGCAATAGAGACACTTGACCGCAGTTGCGGCCGTCAATCCAGGGACGCTGCTGCAACAGCGATCACTAGGGCTGCTGAGACACCGCTCCATAGATCTGTTCGAAATACTACAAATGCTGCCACCACTGCCAGGTCGAGGGCAGCTGAAACATTCGACCGCAGGCGAAGACATCAATCCAGGGATGCTGCTGCAATAGCTAGGTCGAGGGTGTCCGAGACAGAACTTCAGCTGGCAGCCCGAAATTCCCACAAGGCTGCAGCGACTTCTGCTACCAGAAATTCCGAGGGCACACAGACAAAGGCAAACAGACTGCTACAAACATGGCCGCTGTGCGCTTATCTCAAACTACCCAAGCTCGCCGCATACACCTCGACGGCGAAATTCAGCGCCTTGCAGCTGCCCGTGTTGTTGTCTGTCCCAGTAGCACTTTTTGTTCTTTCTTGGTTTTTAATTACAACCCTGGCATTAACTTAACTACGTGTGACGTCATCAATGTAGGGTCCATGACCAGCGTTTGACAATTCTGGGCCGGGGAGCCTGCAGGTCTGTGCTGCTCCTCCAGCAAATTTGACTGTCACCTCTGCATGAAACACCTACCCTGTTGAGGGGACTAATAGCCGGCTACCATCCCGACTCCAACCACTTCCTGAAAACAATTAGGCAATACAACAACTCCTTTCAAATGACCTCATTTGGGGCTCAGGTGTTTCGAGAAGAGGGCTGGATGCCCACTTTCAAAGTACAGGGTCAGGTATACCACTGCATTGGGTCTCTGCTGTCTGATGAGACCTCTACGCATAAATTCTTTCAGCTGTACTTTATTGCAGACTACAATCTACAGGCCGAAACCCGGATTGGTATTTTCCGCCGTCGAGAAGAGTTCCTCGAAGGGACGTCATACTACTACTTCAGGCCATGCTACACGAGGTTAACAGCTACATTCGCAGTTTCACATATGCTTTGGAAAATGCTCCCTTTCCTTCCTTCAGCATTGTAATTGACGCCGACAAACGGCCTCATGATGAACACGAACGCTGCTACAATGCTCTTGCGTGCAACGAAGTGGCCGCTATTATACATGGGGAGCAAGACCGCACACGCGATATTGTCCTCAAATCAAGAGGCGGCGCTCTTCGCATGATTTCAGAGACCCATCGATCATATGACGCATTGCAGTACCCTTTACTTTTCGCTTATGGTGACGATGGCTACCACTTCGGCATTCCCCTTCATACTACGGGTGGCTAACCTACAAGGTCTTCCAACGCCTTAACGAGCAAGGGCTTCTACTTATATCGTTTCATGGTTAGGGATGGAGACTTCAATCTACGTCAGAGATGCAGGGAGCTTTTCTACCAGTTTGCAGTTGACATGGCCGCTAAGATGGAATCGGAGAGGCTTTGTTTATACGGAATCATCAGAAAGAGCTGCGCTCAGACTCCTACGTACACTTACGCGACAGCCTCCGAAATGAAGTCAATACCCGCGACCTGGGAAGCTGTGCATTCTGCCCTCTACCTTCACTGGGGGGGGGGGCGTTACATGCATGAATGCACGCAGGACGTTATGACATACATTAGGCAATATGGGCGGCCAAACCTATTTATAACGCTTACCTGCAACACCAAATGTGTTGAGATAAGGCGTGATCTCCTACCCGGACAGGATTACACATGACATTACCGCCCGCGTATTCCGCTTAAAACTGGGATAACGTATGGACTTAATAGTGAAGGGGCGAGTCCTACAGTGAAAACGAAACCACTATTTTACATTGCCAGAATTAAACATCTTGGCCGATTATGAACGGGTGGCAGTCTTCGGGTAAGCACGGAGCAGTAACACAGCAGCCACCTATTGCAACAAAAAAAATCAACGCCTATTCCGACACTTTTTTACAACTTCTTTCTCTTTTTTTATATGCTTTTTGGACTATCCCCCTTCCTATATCAAGATATAACTTCCGTTAACAGATTGAAAGTGTCAATGTCGAGATATCAGCGAAAATTTAAATTTGAATCAATAGAAATGTTACATCTAACTCAATGCTGTCTCTCTACCCGCTACACTGCCCCCACTTCGTTAATTTCCTTATTATTGCCCGTCATAAATGTGTAAATTTATTTTCATTTTTTCATTTCAACATTTGGAAATAAATCTGATGATCCACTGTCCTTTAAAAGGGCTGTGGTGAAATAATTTATTATATGGAATCTGTTTTTACTTAAATTATTAGCTCTGATTTACATTGAGCTCTCTGGATACTATCCTCATTGGGTCTTCCCATACGGATTACCTAGTTTTTCATAAACTATATATATATATATATATATATATATATATATATATATATATATATATATATATATGCTATTCCTCACTACGACTAGAAGTTTCATGCTCAACGCAATCTTCAGGTTCGGAATATAGACTGGCCGTTATAAAATTTAAATTTAGAAAATATATTTAGTTATTGCAATGTTGCGGCACTTATATATTATGGTGTGATGATATTTTTTTTTAAATTTAAAAACTTTGACTTTGACTTTGTTGTAATTGAGCCAGTCAGGAGATCCGGAGATGCGACTGGTTTCGGCAATCTGTGAAGTGCGTTTCGCCATATTGATTAACCATAAGTAGGTGGACAATGTGTGCGGGGGTGTTCGCTGGAAATGTGGTCTCGCAAGTAACTACAGATCTGAAAGTACACCTTCTCATTCTAGTATTGAAAAAAAAAATAAATAAAAATGTTAAACACTCAGACCCTGTATTTCTTATTTGGTAAAATTTTGTGGGGAATATATGTAATTATATATTAGTATTTTTATGCATCACTCATACACAGAAATAAAATTAGCAAAAACTTCGGTCTGAAGAACGCCACATTTATTAAAATAGAAAGTAACTTACTCGAAAAATGATCGAGAGGGCCTAAATCGAAACGTATTAAATATATATCTACGCCCCGGAATTTTTCAAATATTTTCGTTCCTAAAAGAATTACTCCCTTCCATGAATGTAAAAATGTATTACTCCTTTATATGACTATAAAAATATTTTTAAAAATTAGAAGAAAACTCCTAATCTATTATTTGAATTATGTAATACGTGAATTTGTTTGAAACTATAGTAGATATAATACGAATTACATTATTTAATAAAAACAAACAAATATTCACACATTTTTGTTTATGAGATAATCTTGGATAATTTATAAATTACAATACTTAGCATCCTCCATAATTTCCTTTGACTTTCAGGTAGCCTGATGAATATGACGGTCCTTAAATTGAAAATGTTGAAAAACTAAAGAAATTTGCACTTTGGCTTAAATATTTCTCACAAAATAAAATCCTTTTATTTGATTTATAAAGTCCATCAGCGGACAAAACGCATTGACTAAGATAACTTTTAATTTTGTCTTTATTCATATTGTCTTTTTATAGGTATATATTGAATTATATCTGAAATAGCATACACACACAATCACATACACAAATACACACACACACACACACACACACACACACATATATATATATATATATATATATATATATATATAAATATATATATATATATATGAAGAAATATAATCTTAAGGTGTGCTATATTTATGGGATAAAGTGCTCAATATCAAAGACAGAGCCTGTGTAAATATAAAAGTGAACATTGAAGTCAACACTTAGAGGCAACAGTCTGTTTCATGTTAGATGCAATCGTCAGGCCAATCGTCTTGCATGAGACAGACTGTCACCTCTAAGTGTTCACTTTTATGTTCACTTTATATATATATATATATATATATATATATATATATATATATATATATATATATATATATATATATATATATAATTATACAGTCACCCACAGGCAGACTGCTTCGCTGTATAAAGTTCTTCAGTATGACTAGATGTCCAATTGCTTCAAGCCGGGATCGAAACACGACCAATTTGATATCAGTCAGAGATTCTACCCCTAGGCTATCGTCGAAAAAAAAGAAATGTTAAAGTTTTCATTGTGTCATATATATATATATATGTATATATATATATATATAGTCAGTGTATGTGCCTGCCAACTAATTAGTTCTGCCAAGTAATCATTAGATGAATACGGGAGATAAATAACTCCAGCAAACAACTCCAGACTATTGATTAGATAGATAGATAGATAGATAGCTAGATAGAGAGATAGAGAGAGAGAGAGAGAGAAAGAGAGATTGATAGATAATGATTGAGTGAAGTTAGATATAAATTAGTTGCCAGAGTTAATAGAGATAAGACAATATTTGCTCTATATATTGAGATTGAAAATGTCTATATATATATATATATATATATATATATATATATATATATATATATATATTGACTGAAAATGGCTGAGATAGATAGATAGCTACAAACTATCTAAAATAAATAGCTAGATAAACAGAACATGCATATTGATTAATAGTCAAACGGACCGAAACTTAGATAAAACTTTAGTTATTGATTGAAGTTACATATGAATTTATTGCAGTAGAATTGAAAGAATGAGATCAAAAGAATTTTATTGATCTATACAAAGAGAGTGGTCATGAATAAAATAAGATAGATAGATAAAAACAGCCTTGCATAGATCGATAGATAAATATATAGATAGACTGGATTATATATATATATATATATATATATATATATATATATATATATATATATATATATATATATATATATATTTATATATATATATAAATATAGATAGATAGATTGATAGATTGATAGAGAGATTATTTAAAGTCAAAAGTGATAGATATATGTACATACTTAAACCGGCTCATACACAGTCCCATAGGGAAAATTATTAGACATTACAAAATATATACTTAGCTGCTTATCTCTCTACTTTTTTCCCAAAAGTATACGCACACACAAACACACGTATATATATATATATATATATATATATATATATATATATATATATATGTGTGTGTGTGTGTGTGTGTGTGTGTATGTGTAAGTATGAGTGTGTGTGTTTATGTTTATATATATATATCTTTTTTTTTAAGCGTATCACCCCAAGCAAGGCTGGAGGCCACTATCACGCAAGGGGTTACAGAAGGTTTGGAGGAAGAGCAGATAGGAGTGGTAAAGGTGAGGATGTGGAGAAAGAGAAAGACAGTGGATCGATCAAGGCAAGGGGGTTACAGAAGATTTGGAGCGAGAGCAGATAGGAATGAAAGGTGAAAGTATGTGAAGAAGGGAAGTGGATAGATCAAGGCAACTGGAGATGTCGATTGACGTTACACTTAAATAGATGGAGATTGTATTTGACAGGGAAACAGTAATAGGGAAGGGAGTTACACAGGCGAGATGTGCGAGACATGAAGCTATTGGAGTAGAAGAGACGTCTACATCTAACAGTTTCAACGATGAAGGTGTGGGAACGGGATGCCAGCCTCGTAGGACGTTTAAATTCATGATATACATATATATATATATATATATATATATATATATATATATATATATATATATATATATATACTTACATATATGTGTACATATATATATATATGTGTGTGTGTGTGAGTGTACATACATATTTATATCGACATATGTCTAGAAGCTTTTCTTTCACAAGCTTCTGAGCAGATAATGATATTATTTTATCCAACAAAAACAAAATTTAATCTAAAATAATTACACTTTTCTTGTCTACTAACCAAAAACATAACTTGAGCAAAGAATGAATGCGCAAATGGCAAGTGCCGAATCTTTTGTCTAATTTCGAAAAACGTTTTGTTTTCGCGCTCTCTCCCAAAAACATTTAATACATTCACCGGGAAATTGAATTTCTCAATTTTCGTTTTTTTTGGACATCAAAGAAATGACGAACATTTCCATTTCAATTTTCTCGCTTGCTCTATAACGTGTGAGCGCTTTCACCTTTTTCCACCGGCTACAGACATCATTTCTCGGTTGAAATTATGCTGTGCCGAGTTCGACCCGCCTACCCAATGCACTGGTTGCCTCGCACGATACAAAATTAAAATCTGTTTAAATTCCATTTCAGTTTGCTCTCTGGTAAGTTTGGTGATGTTGACGAGTACTCGTTGCCACTTTTGTGATGCCAACTAAAAGTCGTTGTCACTTTTGTAATGCTCGTTGTAGTAGAGACTCTGTAATCGCAGATACAACTATAGTAACGACGTTGAACAATATTGGTGTTAGACGCCTTTAAATAATTTCACACTAATAGTACTTGCTTGATAATAGTCGCTCGAATAGTAATCTATATAGTGATCTGAATAGAGAAATATTAATAGAGGATAGAGTAGAAATAGTGATCTGTATAGTATTAGAGGATAGAATAGAAATGGTGATCCGTATAGTAATAGAGAATAGAATAGAAATGCAATTCGAATAGTAATAGAGGATAGAATAGAAATAGCGATCCGTATAGTATAGATGATAGAATAGAAATGCGATTCGTATAGTAATAGAGGATAAAATAAAAATGCGATAATATTTATTGTACAATAGTACAAACAGGGCACAAGGCTAAAAAGGGGAGTGTGGAAAAAGATGGTCTTCTTTTGTCCTAACATTAAACTTAGCTAGTCACAAACACTGACCCAAGTATACAAACAATATTCCTTTCACCAAAACAACGCATTCTTACTTACCATTCTTACCTCATCCATCATAATACCTCAGAAACTCTACGATGTCCTAACTAATCCCCATATATACAATATATTGTCTGTGGCAGAAGAGGGAATAAAAATAACAATATAAAAATGTAAAAAGCCCCAATGATTATTTACAAATGAGTACAACTATATACAAAAACTAAACAAAAAACCACAGCCCTAACTATTGTAGAAAAATCAATTAACCAGACGAAATCAATGAGGACATTTTTTTTAAAATAAAAAAAAACGTCCATACATCCCGTGCACTCACTCAACCCCACACTCACTCAAACACAAAAATTACGAAAATCACACCCGAAACGAAAGACGCCCCGCACCCACCAGAGAACTGACATCACTATCCACCTAATGATGGAAGGGATGAGGAATTAAGCCTAAATAAAAAATAGGAAAATACAAATAGCGTTCGTTAGTCGTCAGCTACTTCCTACATATATTTGTTTACTCTACGGCCACGTGGTTTACTTAATTCAATAATGGGATCGCCGGTGTTTGCTCACTGGCGATCAATGTTCAAACTCAAGTGTCGGCAGCGACACTTTATTCCTATATAACAGTAAGAGTCGTTATCCTGTCCTCCACAAAAGTTTCAGTGAATGAGCTGAAAGAAAAAGTTATTACTTTTTGTTTTGGTAATTTCAGACTAAGCAAGGTAGTAAACCAACCAAGATACTAGTGGTTAAGTGTAAAGACTAAGAAAAATAGAGAAACACAAGAAGTGAGGACAATAAAAGAATGGTGATCAAGAAGACATGGTATTTATCATTTTGAATATCAAAGTTGGCCGGAAAGCATGGATCCAGAAAAAAGTTTTACAAGCCAAAAGTGCGAGAAAAGAGACTGTTAGCATTGAACGTACGATCGCCACCTACGCAAGATTGTAAAGCCACTAAGACACAAGTGGTTACTGCGTGTGCAAGAAACTGAAAGAGAAACATTACTAAGGAGCGAAGACTAATCAGGAGGACAACAGATAGCTATTGACATTGCATTAAATTTTGCAGATCAAAGGAGGGGAGTTCCACAAGCGACAAGTTCGAGAAAAGTAACTGTTAGCATAGAAAAATACGGTTGCAGATAGCTAATTTAATTTTAATGTGATGAGACCTTTCCAATCAGATCTTCTTTTATCTGCAGTGTACCTGCAGGACGTCGGCGACATTAGTTCCCCCACATCTTCCTGTCCTTTGTAGGTTTTATTTCCCCGAAATTTTGTTCTACAATCCATTTGCTCAAGCCTATCAAGTAAGTTACCCGCTGCTTTCTCTTGTCTCTCTTTCTATCTGTCTGTTCTGTGAGAATCTTCCGTGTTGCGTGTCCTGGAAATTTCAATTGCCTCTTCCTAATGTTAGGTATAAGTTTGCGTTTTGTTTCCATTTCTTTTCAAAACAATGTTGCTGCACGCATATTTCGTCCATGGTATCCTCGGTATCCTTCTGTAGAACCACGTTTCGTCAAAGTCACTTCTTCATCTCTAAAGAGATTGTCCAGCATTCGCTGCCATAAATCTATGTACCATAGCGGAAAGTTCCTCCGAACAATTGCCATGAAAGTTTTTATAGAAAAAGGCAGAGAGAAAGCAGTACCGAAAATGACTGAAACCGAGATACCAAGTCAGAACGAATAATATTGCCGATTCTGCTTTGGATTTTGTCAGGAATCTCTAAATATATCGCAGGAGAACCGCACCATATGTAAGAGCAATATTCAAAGAAGAGACGAATGGTAGACTTATAAATATGTAAGATAGAGTCGAAGAGAATGATTGTATAGCACGAACCAAATACCTTAGCAGCGAAACTAACAATTGATTCAATATAATCTTAACAGTTCATATCAACCAAGAATGTCATTCCGAGAAGGTGCAACGTGTCCTTCTTCTGGAGATTAGCATCAACCACATTTTTGGAATGTAGTGAGTACCCTGTCAGTTGATTAATATAATCCAGTGTCCCTCTTCTGGAGCTTAGCATCAACCACACTGATGGAATGTAGTAAGTTCCCTGTCACCTAGCCCAAGACCTGCTGTTAAATATAAAAATAATGATCGAGATACATTTTCTATCCATTCTTGGCTAGGGTTGCTATTGATTTCCTCAAGTGATGTGGTTTCTGACAGTTGTCAGAGTTCTTTGCGCTTCTGTAGCGCCAGTTCACTGTATTAAAAATGCTCGACCGTTGCCAAGGCCCTAAGACTTTGCTCGATCAAAGTCTTTCTTTTTTACCATTGATCTTAGAAAGCGGTTGTATTCAGCTGACATTTTCTATATTTCTAAACTGAATTGACGCCATTCATGACATTCATATGAAAGTTTCGATCTGACGAGGCGATTTAAGAAAATGACTCGAGTATTCCGGTGGTTATCTTGATTTCAAAGCAAATGGGGGTAGTGGGCTAAACTACCTCTGACACAGCCTATACTATGTTCAATTTCGTTTTCTCCTATACTTAATGGTAATGATAATATTTGTCGTTTCCTTACAAGGAAACATTTGACATACTTTAACTGAGCAGTCAGTCGCAATTTATAAAATCATCATATTCAAAAACATTTTCAGAAAAATCCAGTAGATGTTAGTGCTCCTTCCACGATTAATGGGGGCGCTTTTCTTAACATTTTTTGATAGTAGTGTTCAATATCTTCATTATGGACTTGCTTGGTTTTCGAGTTATATGTGTTATCCATTTTTTGCTGTTGTTAAAGGTTTTCAATGATGCAACTTTTCTTATATTCTTAGTGTTCTCAGTTTATATATATATATATATATAATATATATATATATATATATATATATATATATATATATATATATATATATATATATATATATATGTGTGTGTGTTTATAAAGAAATATCGTCTTAAGGTGTGCTATATTTATGGGATAAAGTGCTCAATATCAGAGATAGAGTGTGTGTAAATATAAAAGTGAACATTGAAGTCAACACTTAGAGGCAACAGTCTGTTTCATGCTAGATGCAATCGTCAGGCCACCTGATATATATATATATATATATATATATATATATATATATATATATATATATATATATATATATATATATATATATATATATATATATATATACATAAATTCCCAAGAGTATCAAATCCAGGTACAACTCAATGTCCAGGACAGAGTAAGAATTATTCTTTTTGGATTTGTAGGTCTAGGGAATTGGATCGTAATTACGATTCCAATGTAATAAATTATAACCATGGAATATTAGTGTTAGAGCCTTTTATATTATACATATATATATATATATATATATATATATATATATATATATATATGAGTGAACATTGAAGTCAACACTTAGAGGCGACAGTCTGTTTCATGCCGAACGCAATCATCAAACCACCTGATGATTGCGTCTAGCATGTAACAGACTGTCGCCTCTAAGTGTTGACTTCAATGTTCACTCATATATATATATATATATATATATATATATATATATATATATATATATATATATATTCCATGGTTATAATTTATTACATTGGAATTGTAATTACGATCCAATTCATCAGACCTACAAATTCAAAAAGAATAATTCTTACTCTGTCCTGAACATTGAGTTGTACCTGGATTCGATACTCATGAGAATTTATATATATATATATATATATATATATATATATATATATATATATATATATATATATATATATATATATATATAAATATATACACTAAATTGTCGCCATGTTATGTTTTAATTTCACGCATGCGCGTTGTTTGTTTTTTGATGTTGCACTGTGTAGCACGGTCAGTCAGGAACCGTCTGTGAGAAAAAATAGCACCATAAAGTAATTCACCCTGTAAGAAATTTGGAAACGGCATGCTGTACTATTTAGCATTCAATCCGAAAACTCCAATACGAACATTTAAGAGCGATTCCATCTCAACAATCAACGACGTACGATGAAGTATGGCCCTCGTAAAGACCAACAGACTTCATTCTCTGAAAGACAATTCCATAGTAATTGTATAAGATCGTGTTACTGAGCCTGTGATAGTAATATTGTCAGCTATGTAGAAAGTTTCTTTCGGACAATTGTCCATTCTCTATCCCTCATATTGTTACGTTTGTTGTATGCTATGAGTTTATGGCAAGTTTAAGATTGTTAATCTTCAATACATGCTAGAATGTTCTGTGATTCCAAACAATATGCCAGACACTTTTGGTTCGCAGGCTCCCCAGACTCTTGCCTCTCTATGAATCTCAAGTGTCAAAGAAATGTCATCCACTCCATGAATCTAAGACCCTTCCAGAAATATTGACCTTCCTGTTGCTTGTGCTTCATGAATCACGTATAGACCATAGCAATATTTGTTTCTAGACTCAAGTATTAACCGACTACTTATATTCGACGTTAAGCAATCTAACAAAAGTTAATATAGCGTTAAATTGACTAATATAAAACATTATGCTGTCAGAATGACCAAGTATATAATTAACTGATATATATATATATATATATATATATATATATATATATATATATGTGTGTGTGTGTGTGTGTGTGTGTGTGTGTGTGTGTGTGTGTGTGTGTGTGTGTAAGCAAATATGTGGATGTAGATCCGACGGTATGATGAAAAATATGGAAAAGAAAAAAACAAAATCCGAATATGCAAGTTTACTGGTTTAATGTTGTTTTACTGTCGATATCAGACGTTTAGGTCTAGTATATCATCTTCAGGACATGGTTATTAGAAACATACTTAGGATTAGACGATATTTAAGTCAACATGAAGAGACGATAGACACAAGACTAATCAGAAACAGAAAAACTGAAATTCTAAAATCAGCGTTCCCTTTTGGTGGGAGTTCGGTCACGTTGGCGTCGCGCGGGCGATGCTGCGAAAACACGCTCCCAAGAAAGAGACTTTATCTTAAGTGTGAAAGAGGAATTCTATTTGAATCTAGAGTACGTTTGTCAAGCATTAATCTTGCCAGGAAAGGGGAGATGTTAAAGAAGCCGGGTCTCGTATTTACCATACGTGAAGTGGATATTATGCCTGCCTCCTAAATCTGTCTAAGGTTTTTATTATGAATATATTTTTAAATCTTCACAGAGTCAAAATCGAAATTATGATCAGATTTAGTTAAGTGTACAAATAAAGCATTATTTAAATTACCGAGGCGAATATCTCGTTTATGTTCGGAAACACGAGATTTTACGGACCTACCTGTTTCCCCCACATATCTCAAGTTGCAGTCTTTGCATGGGATCTGGTAGACGCAAGCATCGGATGTAATATGTTTTTGCTGGTATTATTTAATATGCTGTAGTAGTTCTAGTAGGTAATATAGTAGTTTTAAATTTTAGCGCATTTAGATTATTGGAAATGTGTTCGGTCAAAGTGTTATTCGGTAGAAAGATGCGACCAAAAGAATTATCAGCGGCAGCTGAAAGTGTGCCTTTCACTGACATAGATGTAGTAGTAGTATTCAAGGTCTCATTTTACGCTGATGAACGAATTTTATGAATTTTCAAAGCTTTATTTTTAGCGCTCAGTAATAATTGTCTCGGTTACGAAAGATTTGAAAAGGTATCCTCGCTATAACTGAATTCATCATCTAAATATTGTGCTGAACAAATTCGAAAATCTCTCAAGTAGAATCCAATAATAACACCCCTCTTAGTCTTAGTATCATTGTGAGAGGAAAAGTGTAAATAGTCGTTCTTACATGAGGGTTTACGATATACTCTGAATTCTAATTTGTTATTATTTCTTGTAAGTTGTATGTCTAAAAAGGGTAAAGAATTATTAGATTCAAGTTCGTGGGTAAATTTTATAGTAGGTTCCACTCTATTTAATCTATCAGTAATCTTATTTAAATCATGTTTCTGTGGGTAAATGAATAAAATGTCATCGATGTAACGGAAGTAATGTGTATCATCAGGGATTATATATTTGTAAGGTCCAGATTCAAGAAATTCTAGAAATATGCTTGCTATTGTGTTATCATTGGCTCGACTCATTTCGTCTCTCTTGAGAGGCGCAGTCTTTATAGGGCCAGGAAGAGTTCATTGTGCCGTTATAGGTAAGTTCCCATAACAGATAGATAGATAGATGTGAACAAACTGGGATAGATAGATAGATAGATAGATAGATAGATAGATAGATAGATTCATGTTAAAATGTGGGTCAGCTATATTCCATTAATAGTTGCTTAGAATTTGGCAATAAACACACCAATTATATTACAAATGCACAAAAAAGAATAATTAAAAAATAATCTAAAATAATATTTGATCTGACTACAATCTTCACCCATCCAATCCTGGTAATTAGTGATTTACTAAAACTTTGTAAAAAGAAAGATAATAATAGCAATTAGCCAAACTTTCTTTTCTTGGGCGGCGTTCCACAAACTTCGTCGGAGAACATGCTTCGTGTGAGTGTAGATTACAGCAAATGTCAGATTTTCTCACCCCTTTCTTTTATCTTCTGGCTGGCTTGGCTAGAACATAATTTCTTACTTGTTTTCTGTCAACCACAATCTGATGGTGTTACAGAAGGCGTAGGCTAAATAAAAAGAGCAAGTTCTTAATATTCAGCACTTTGACAAAACGAACATAGCGGCGGGGTTGTTCGAACACTGAGGGGTGTTGAATTGATATTTTTTTTAGTTTTAATATAAAGCCGAAAAACCTGCGAAAGCTGTCAAAATATTTTTTCCAACATTAAGGAGGGCATCACTGGCAAACGTGGTTGCCTTCTATCCGCTACATGCTTTATGTGCCATGTTTTCAATAAGAAGACTTTAGGCAGCTGGCCGGCCTGTTGACAATCCATTCTATATATCTCCCTCTCTCACTTCCTCGAAGAAATTATGGCTAATTCAAGGCATCCCTTGAAATAACACGGAACCTGAAAAAAATTGTCTGTTGTTAGTTCTGTAAGTGATGCAGCGTTGGGAAACCTACTGAGGAATTGCCGTTGGACCTGTAGAAATACAAACTCCTTCGCTGAGACAGTCACATGGCTTATTTGACGGCCAGTGAATGATGTCAGGGGATCAGTTGAGATGTTGAAACCAGAACAAAAAGACGTTCCTAGCCGACAGCGTTAGGTCATACTGTAAAATCCACGTGTCTTAACCAGATTCGTAGGGAAATATTACAATATATATATATATCTATATCTATATCTATATCTATCTATCTATATATATATATATATATATATATATATATATATATATATATATATATATATATATATGTATGTATGTATGTATGTATGTATATATAAAGTCTCTCTGAGCACAAACATGTTGTCATTCTTTTTTCTTTCAGCCATGCTGTCCCTTCTGTCACGGATATATTAATGCAAATAATGGGGGAATTAAAATGGAGAATAACTATTTTCCATAACTCTCCTCTCGTTACAGACCAGAGAAGATTAGCAGCGCCAAATTGGATCTAACTAAATAAAGTAATATTCCCGCTGGAGGACAAAATTTGCGCCAACCAACGAGGGAAAAAATACACATCGTAGCATATTCTGGAATTTTGTTTGTCGCATTTCTGCTTTTCACACCTAATTAATAACGCAAGCTCTCGTTGACTGTCAAAGCAGCTCAGATGAAAGATGTTTGTTGATTCTTGCGACAGGTCAACCCGTGTTTAATTATTTAATGTCGAAGTCAGTTACAACTTTGGGGCTATAAAATAAAATCGATCACATTAATCAATAGTCATGATCAACCAGGCGTGTTCTAAATTATCCCTTGTTCACTGTTTAGGATTGGGTTTCCGGTTTCTTCTAAAGTCTTCCCATTCTCGTTCACTCCCAGTAGTCTTTTTTGTCTAAGTGTTATTATCGCCTTGCTTGGGGTGAATTGATGAAACAAATATAATTATTATTTTTCTCTTCTAGTTACAGGTGCTACCGAGTTGTTGCTGCTATTGAAAGTCTTGTGGTTTTTTTTATTACTAACAATATTTTCTTTAGTTTTTTGTAGATAGATTTATATACACATTGTAAATACTCATTGGGGTAGTTTTTAGAATTGTTATTTTTTCCCCTGCCCCCACAGACAATGAATTGTAAATATGGGAACTAGTTAGTATTTATATAGAGACAGTGAGGCATTATGGTGGTTGTAGTAAGAAAGGTACGTATGAATGTGTTGTTTTGGTGTATGGAATATTGTTCGTACGATTGGGTCAGTGATTCCGGCTAGCTAAGTTATAGTTAAGACAGAAGAAGACCGTCGTTTCCCCAACCCCCATTAGGCCTCGTGCCATATTTCTGTATAGTACAGAATAAATATTGCTATTGAAAGTCTTTAAGTGATGTTTTTGTGGGGTTTTTTTTGTTATGGCTGTTAATGATTCGTTAGCGCCAGTCTATACTATGCATGAGTTGGACGTCATGCATGGCATTCATATAAAACTGAATCTGACAAGATTCGAGTTACCTGTGTATTCTGCATTTGATGCACATTACGACAAAACTGCCCTTAGCACAGCCTACCAAATGTTCAATTTCCTGATCATCTACATCCTTGTGCAAATTAATTGAAACTGCAGCCTTAGTTTCCGTTATTTCACTATACGGTCATTTTTAGATCCACTTGAGTGACAGGGTGTAATCGATTTTCTATTTGTTTTCCCCCCGAGATTAAGTCATTTGCAGTGGTGTGCAGTAATATGAATCTATTTTCGGAGTGTATGATGAAATGTGCTTAACCTTGAAAAATATTACGTCATCCGTGATTGTATCAGATTTTTATCACGCCCAAACAATATTGTCTCGACTCTCGATCACTTTCTCTACCGCCATTGTCTGTGACAGACATTGCTCCAAGCCTTACCAGTGTGAACATCAAAGTACTATAGACTAGCTCTGAAATTCTCCTGATTTAAATCCAATATAGAATCTGCGGTCAATCTGCAAGGAACGACTTAAAATATTTAAAAAAGTAAATAGTAATGGAATTATTCGTTTTGTTTCCATTAATTCAATTTTCAATTTCTTATAGTCAGTTATTCACCATACTTGATGCACGCTTAAGCGATCATGTATCTTTCGGTATATGACTGACGAGGCAGATTTTTTCCCCGCAGCAGACTGCCATTTTCTTCTGTGGTAGACCAGTTGCCATCCAAGGTTACACAACCCAATCTATTCTGCTATTTACCTAAAGCTGGAGGAAGAAGAAGAGGATTTATACCTTCCCCAAGGGTAATAGTACGTAAGTGGATGTAATGGATCTGATTCGTCTTTCCGATTTCTTAGTCCGAGCCGTTATCCATTGCTCTTACTGATACATACACCTAGATATTTTAGAATTTATTAATTTCACATTTAGAAATGTCTGATGTATCAAGGATATGCCCATTCAGGACTCTCATTCCAATTTCAGATCATAGTTTCTGTTTTGGAAAGGTTTATTTGAAGTCCTAATTCTTTGAATGTCGATATTATTTATTCAAGATAATTATTATAACAAGGAATATCTATGTCATCTGTATAACAACCACTTCGTCATCGGTGCAATGGCTTCGAGAGGGAAAACAGGAACGCTGCTATGATTACGACATAAAGCTAGAAATTAGAATGCAGTAAGTAACAAAACTTTTACTTGAAATCATATTAATAAATAAAGAAAAAGTGCAAGAAAGAAAGAAAGAAAGAAAAATGCGATCAATGATATTAAGACCTATATAGTAAGAAATATATAAATAAAATGAATGATACAGTTCAGTTGGAAAGAAAGAAAAAAGAAAGATGTGATAAAGTATATTAAGAAAGAAAGTAAAAGAAAGAAAGAAAAAGAAAGAAAGAAAAAAAGAAAGAAAAAAGAAAAAGAAAGAAAAGAAAAATATTTAGAAAGAAAGAAGTAAGAAAACGAATGAAAGAAAAAGAAAGGAAAAATGAAAATAAAAAAGAAATGAAGAAATAAAGGTAAAAATGAAAAAGAAAATCGCAGGAAGAATGAAAAATAAAGAATGAACACTAGAATCGGAAAAAAACGAAAACATTATTGAAAAAAAGATGCACTTTCACTAAAAATGAAAGGTAAAAAAAGTGAACGAATCAGAAACGGAAGTTTCTACCAAACAGAAACATTTCATTTAGATCATTATTATGTTTATTGTTATTATTGTTGTTGTTGTTGTTGTATTAGTAGTAGTAGTAGTAGTAGAAGTAACAGTAGCAATAATAGTAGTAGTAGTACCACCACCACCGCCACCATCTGTGAGAAATACCTCCAGGAAAATTATCGAAAAATTGTCCAAATAGAAGGGCCTGGAAATCAAGGTTATCAGGATGTAGGTAATGAAGACCGAGAGCGTACCAATAGTATACGGAGCTCTTGGCCTCGTGAGAAAAAGAATGGGAAATTTTAGTAAGTGTATCCCAGGTAGCATTAACATACAAGTTACCCAGAGGATTGCCCTACTAGGGACATCCCATATACTAACAAAAGTGATATCAATTATATGACAGTTATCCTATAAGGCCTAAGGGCTATATTATGGAACCGGATCTACTGGATACAAAGCAGGAAACAACATACACAAATAATAAAAAGAAGAATATCTCAAAAGAAAATAAGCCATCTATTTTTACATACAGTTGTATGCTAGGAATGACAGTGAACTGGAAGGTCTCCTGAAAACAGTAAAATCTCTCAGTAACGACACTGGAATGGAATTCGGTTTGGATAAATGTGGTAAAGCCACAATTTTACGAGGACCACTTCAACAAACCTCCTGTATTAGCTTAGACTCTAGTGTAACATTCAAAGCAAGAGAAAGTTTATTGGGACATTGGTGTAAACGTGGGTGAAGGAATTCATCATAAATGAAGGAAAGAGATCGAAAAGATTACTATGAAAGGGTGCGATGATATTAAGAACTGAACTGAATTCTCAGAACGGAATTATGGCCATTCATCCCAGTGATTCAATATAGTTTCAACATCTTGAAATATAATCTAAATGACATCAGATGAGTTTATTCAAAAACACGAATCCTCCTTTCTAAACATAGCATTCCTCATCCAAGGACTAATGCAGACCATCTATACCAGCGTTTCTCCACCGGGGTTCCACAGAACCCTAAGTTGACGCAAAGGGCCCCCAAAGGTTCCGCGAGAACAGTTGAGATAAACTAATGCACTTTCGATTTTTCAACATTACCAGTAAAGGATAACAAATTTAAACAATGAGGCACAATACCCGTTTTCGTTCTGTCTACATTTATATTATAGGTATATTATGTTTGGTTACTCATTTTTATCTTTTACGTTTGAGTTAAGAATTTTTTGTGTTTGAATGATGAAGTATTATAAACGAACACTATAAAATTTATTTAGCATTACCGAAACATTTGACAAAGAAGTATCAATTTTTCCTGAAGCCAGTTATTCAAAAATATATACTACGATGTGAACTACGATGAAAATAAAATAAGAAAGATATTGTATATAATGTTGTTTTTGCGCAGGGGTTCCTTGAATCATGTAATTTATTTTAAGGTTTACGCATGGGTAAATAGGCTGAGAAGCGCTGATCTATACATACCCAGTAAAGAAGGTGAAAGAGGTCTTATTCCGCTAGAATTGTCAGGCAATGCAACAACTATTGGCTTACTAACACACATGGAAACAACAAAAGACTGAGTGATACAATTAGTCAAACAATACAAAAACAGAAAGAAAATATTCAACCATGAATGAAGGTTGTTAATACAAACGAGACTTACATCTAGTAGATTCTGTAGAAAACCAAAACAGAACCCAAGAACTAACTGTTGCTGCGGAAATATGTAAAAGTAAGCCAAGTATAAAGGTCTTGAACAGATTAAACAACGCAAACAAGACAAACCGCTGTATGGGTAATATTCAGAACGGGCTGATAAAGCAGATGTTGATAAAGTTAACATGCACCGTTTGTTATGAGCATCTGGATGAAAGGCTGAAAAACAAGCCTTCGTTCTTGCAGCACAAAGCCAGAGTTTTTCGCTAGGAAATCTCAGGCAATCAGCGTACATAATAGTGTGGATCCAGAATGCAGGTTCTGTGACAAATATCAGGAACCATCTGATCTGAGGATGTTTTACACTTGCGCCGAATGAATACGGAATAGAGTGGGACAATATTTACAACTAGACAATGTGCAAATACTTTGGAAAATATATTAACAAACACCGGTATAAACATCAGCCTGCACCGGTTGCAAAGATAGAAGACATCACAATTCTATGGGATAAGACCATCTTTACAGACAGAAAGATTAAAGCAAATCGGCCGGTCATAACTGTCAAAAAACCGAAAAGTAAAAAACTGATATGGCTTACAAAGCGGACTCTAACATAGCAACCAAGGGATTTGAAAATCTATCTAAGCATAAAGACCTGGAAATCGAAATAGAAATATTGGGAAAATTGAAAACAAGAATAGTAC
>OZ038515.1:5887105-5954605 GCA_964036315.1 Acanthosepion esculentum | reverse complement strand
TTTGAATATTACAACATATATATGTTATAAAATCACGACAAAAGTAGCCATTTTGTTTCAACACTTCTTGTGTCTTGTCAAGTGATAATATAGAATATAGAATAAATGGTTTTAAAAGTTTCAAATTAATCAACGATCCTTAGCTAAGAGTAAACGCTGTTACGTAAGCCAGAGTGGCCAATCAAAAAACAATATATATATATATATATTCTGTTCTGTTTTGACAATTATTGACATTTTACATGAAGGATCCAACCTCTGGTCATACTATCAGATCCACCAATAAAGCCCTACATTCATCAATGATAGTTACATTTACAATTTGTTTTCAAGGATTCACTCAATTTGGATATTTCCCTTCTGCTCTTTACTTTCCTGTTTCCAGTTGATGGTCTTCATACCTAGCAACTCCGCTTTAATTCGCATTATATTCTTTTTAAATATCCTATTCCTGGTCAATCCACTTTTCCATTTTTATATATAAATGTCGTTTTTTGATTTTCTTACAGGCGTTTTTTTCTTATCTTACCAATAATTTCAATATGTATTTTATTTTTTCGATCGGCTCTGTCCAAATCTCCGGAATTTTTTAATTTTTGTTTCTATCACACAAGAACTTAAACATATTTCATATAGTATTTTGAATTAATATCGTACAAGGAATCCATATATATATATACATATATATATATATATATATATATATATATATATATATATATATATATATATATATATATATATATATGAAAATTTCTCAGAGTTTATAAATATAAATGACAATAGGAAAACGCCATTAATTGCCGCCATAGAACATTACCGAAATATTAATCTATGCCCAGGCTTTTCCCTATTTCACCTTTCTTAACAAAATTACTGCTCTCACAACAAACGTACACAACAATATCGCAAAATCAAAAGAAAATGGTTAAATCAGCCAACACAGATAATTTTCTCCACACGAGACATTAACTGACGTTATTTTCAGTTAACAATATGAAAATAGCGTTTCCTACATTCCAGTTGCTAAGAACACTCTGTCTTTTGTTTTTATTAGTTTCCTTGTTTAATTAAATTCATTTCGTTTAAAATATGAGAAAATTCAAAAGAAAATATGCAGGACGATGTTGTCTTTATTAACATTCAACACAACATGTTTAAAAGAAAAGTTGCTGCCAAATTACACACACACACACACACACACATATATATATATATATATATATATATATATATATATATATATATATATATATATATATATATGAATATTGAAGTCAACACACAGAGTCGACATGCTGTTTCATGCTAGATGCAATCATAGGGCCGCCAGTGTTGAGTTTTTTCTCGACTATTTATATATACGGGTCTGTGGTGCATTGTGGGTAGTCCATTCTGGCGGTTATTTTTGGCGGGAGTGGTTTGTTCATTTACGTGGACAAAATAACAGTTGGAATAGACTACGGCAATCAATGCAAAAATTGGACGAAAAAATAGCTTTAATTATCTTCCCAGACCTAAACAAGCTATTAAATAAACAACCTAAACAAATCTCAAAAAATTTTTTACCACGTTAATAAAACATCGAAAAAATAAATATAGCAAATAAAATAATAATAAATAAAAAAAAACAAGTAAAATAAAATAACCCAAATAATTAAATAAATAAATAATTAAGTCCTTTTTATATACGGCACTATTCGAACCGGTTTAAACACGGCAAAGTAAGTTAATACATAATTCCTGTAGCAGGCTCGTAATCGCTTTTCTTAAGAACTTCACTGACAGAAAAACGCTCGGATATCAAAACTTGCAAAAAGTCGCCGAATCTTTTATTTCACTGATTTTGCTAAAACTTATGTCAGTTGCAAAAATCTGATTGGCCAAATTTTGGCATTTTATTATAGTTATTTTTTCTACATAATAAGTTTAACTACAATCTATTGATAATTCCATATAAATAATTATATTTTAGCTCATTCGTGGCACAGTGAAACGGCGGGCCGGATGAACTGACATCGGGCGCCGGATCAGGCCCGCGAGCCGTAGTTTGGTGACACCTACCATGGAGGTTGATATCTTGCTAAACAAAATCAACTAATCAATTTACACAAGTTGGTTAAGTAGGTTACTTGCTGCTTCATTCTGCCCCCCACCCCCCTGCTTAAACTATAAAGCTTCTACTTTACGCTTTGAAATTGTAGCCTTCGCTTTACGCTTTGAAATTGGAGCCTTCGCTTTACGCTTTGATATTGGAGCCTTCGCTTTACCGGATGAGGGACAAGGCCTGCAGACCGCCTCCATGTGACATTGCGAGATAAGGTTTCCGCGCATGCCGATGGCGTATCCATTTTCATGTGCCACAGCGACATTGAGGTGGAAATAAGGCACTAGAACACTACGAGAAGGTAACGCGGCCAAGATTAACCGCGACAAGTCTTCCGGCTTGTGGTTAAGTACTTAGAAGGGCGTTGCTCTTCCGGGGCCCTTCAAATGTTCTGACGGTCCCATTCGCCTACTTGGAGTGTGGTTCGGACTGGATCTGCAGCTGAAGAAGAATTGGTCGGAGGTACTGACAAAGGTCGGACTTAGCCCCCAAAAGCGGGTTGTCCTTAAAGAGTAGAGCTGTCAGTACTTCCTCGCTGTAGGAGGGACTTTGATCGCTTGGATTCCTCCCTCTTTGGAGTAGATGCAAGCCGAAGGCCTGCAGAAATGTCTCTAACGCCTGTGTCATGGGTGGTAGTGGCTGGCACTGCCACAATTGGAATATCATCAACATGACTCGAGGTTGGTTTTCTTACGATGAACAGTGACAGAAGATTTTTTGTGGGGGACGAGGAGTGTTAGGGCCACCTTCCTTAGATTTATCCACACTTCTCCAATTTCTGAGGCTGAATGCCCTCACAAGCCTAGGGAACAATCAGAATTCTTCCACGAGTATCTAAAGTACTTAGGTGCTACTCTGCGGTTCAGGGAACCTTCTCGACCTAGGAGAACATTCTATCAGGAATTAGTGAAAGGGGTCGCGTCGAACCCACTCTGTGCGTATATCATCTTGTCGGCGAGCGAGGTGCGTTCTTTCTGGTCCTGGGCATTAGCGGCGAATTACCTGAGTTTTCGCTTTCCTCGCGATAGACTCAGAATGCGTTATCTCTCAGTGACATGGGCTTCAAATCAGGCTGGGCAGATATACCCGACTGTCTTTGGTGTGAATTGGCAGAAACAGCTGCGCACGCCTTCTACCACGGTCCTCGGGTACGCCCCTTCTAGGATCATGTCGGCGAGTTGACCGTTCGTATCGATCCCGAAAATCTTGACCCCCGAATATCTTGATCTTGAACACCAAGATTGATCTTGCACCCGCGTGCGATAATCTGTCGCCTCCGTTTTCTGTGGTGAGACGTATGGTGTTTTCTGACGCTGTTAGTCGTTACAAGGATGGTGGTGTGGTCGACGCGAATGGAAAGAATCTTACGATATGAAAGTTATTCTCATCAGGATCTGGTTGGATTCTTTCAACGTCAGAGGAAGATCAGAACTGACAGAAACCGTTTGGTATCAGCAGATTTCAACGAAAATTGGGTAAAAGCTGCTAGCGTAAATTGTGTGAACGGGACTAGTTTGATTTTCTTCTTTAATCGCCTTTTGACACAATGGGGCGGTTTCCTGTTGGGCACCTCCCCTGGTTAAGCTATACACTTTTGTTTACCTAGTAAATTTGATTAATTGATGTTCCAGTGCTCTTTTTGTTATGATGTGTTTCAAGATTCCCAAACTCACCAGTTTGTTTTTGTTTCCACCTCCTTTATATCTTGTCTTGATCTGCCTTTGATAATCATCTCCTCCCCAATTGATTTTGTTCCTTCCTCTTTCCTAGCGAGTGAGCTGGTTGATTCTGCTTAGCGGCAGAATAAATTGGGGTCTCTTATTTTTATGCGGGGTGGACGGGTCCTACTAACATATTTTAATTTCGTTATTGGGTACATCCCCTACGCACCTCCTTTCATGCCATATTTTAAATATTTAAATGTTACAAAATTAAAAATAAATAATTATATTTCCATTTTATGTTGTTTTTTTTTAGTAGGATCCTTGTGAATATGTGGTAGTATGGTGTGTATTGGGTTGAAATGAATACAATGTGGTAACTAGTAATAAGAAATGCTATAGCAAAAATATTGCAATATGAACTCTGGTAAAAAAAATATGCAATGATAACAGCAAAAATTGCAATATGAGCACTGGTAAAAAAAATTATTGCTGAAGACATTAGGTTTATAATACCCATAAATTCATACACAGATGTCACCAAGGAACATGGAACAGTGGATATAGGCGTTAGTTAGATCCAGTGACGGTTAAGGCAGTGGAGAACTTGGAGGGGGAATTAACTGATAACTGACATCCATTAAATATGACACGTGGAATTAGAACAGTCTCCCCCAGTGAGCGAAATAAAGGGTTCACGTCGACATTCCAACCACCTGAAGAAGGCCAGAGCGTACGACGGTCGAAACGTTGTAATAAATATGGCGACAAAGATGAGGGCAATAGTCCGAATAATGTAAATAGTATATTGTGTTTAATTGCGATGAATGAGTTCTTGTGGTGTATGAACATATTGTAATGAATGAATGGGTCGAGAATCAGATTAACTACGTGTTAATGATGCCCAACCAGTAGAAAATGTTTTTTTGTTTTTTTTTATTTTGAAATATTACATTTTCTATTTATTATGTATATAGTTTATTTTCCAAGCGTAGCTTAGATTTGGCACAACGCCGAAAGCATGGGGTAGCATGTGAGTATCAAACTCACTAGTCAGTCGTAATTGATCTAGCGAGACAAGCTTGCTAACCATTACACCGCCTTGGGGCGCCCATTTATTATGTATATATAGTGGAACCTCGGTTCACGAATTTAATTCGTTCCTGAAGTCCGGTCGTAACCCGAAATACTCGTAAACTGAATCTATTTTTCCAATAGGAATCAATGTAGAGAAAAAAAATCAGAGTACAATAAAATTGGAATAGAAAAGCTCAAAGTCCTTGCAATGTCATCCAATGTCACCCTTCTGTCAGAATGAATGAGGTCATTGACTGATTCGATCACCTCAGCACGGTGGTCGTCTGAGAAATTATTCCGTTCGTGTTAAGTCGATTCGGTCATGTTTTTCGAGAACCAAAGTTTTGTTCGATAAGATAGTAAGATATCGCACATTTAGGATAATGTAAATTAATCAGTATTAATATAAATTAAATTCATTAATATATACACACACACACATATATATATATATATATATATATATATATATATATATATATATATATATATATATATATATATATACGAGGGTCATTCAATAAATAAGGTGGATTTTTCGGTATAAGGACTTCTAATACAGATAGAAGCTTACTCTTTTTAATTATTTTTTTTTTACTTCTTTTTCACATGGATTTAATTTCTTTTGCAGATTAAAAAAAAAACTTTGAGAGTTTTGGCGATTAACAAAGATGGCCGACCAAGAAGCATGCTCCAGGATTGAACAGCGGTCAGTTATCAAGTTTTTGGTTGCTGAAGGGTGCAAACCAGTTGAAATTCATAGGAGAATGTCAACTGTGTATGGTGCCACATGTTTCAGCCAAAAAAAATGTTTACAAGTGGGCTAAATTGTTTAAAGATGGACGGAGCAGTGTTGAGGATGAAGACAGGCCTGGAAGGCCTACAGAAGTGAGGTCTCCTGAGGTGATCGAATCAGTCAATGATCTCATTCAGTCTGACAGAAGGGTAACAGTGGATGACATTGCAAGGACTTTGAACTTATCTGTTGGGACAAACGCAGAGGTCATCAGTCAGAAGGAGTCATCTTGCATCATGCCAACGCAAGGCCTCACACAGCAGCCCAAACGGTGCAGACCATCAACAAGCTGGGCTGGAAACTGCTCCCTCATCCCCCTTACAGCCCAGACCTTGCCCCTTCAGACTTTCACCTGTTTGGTCCCTTGAAAGCGTTCACGAGAGGCACGAAATTTCAAAGTGACGATGAAGTCAAAAGTGTTGTGAGCGACTGGCTGTGACATCAGTCCAAAGATTTTTACGCTGAGGGAATACGGAAGCATGTGCACAGATGGGAAAAGTGTGTGAGAGTGCTCGGAGACTACGTTGAAATTTTTTTTAAAGTAAGCTTCTATCTGTATTATAAGTCCTTATACCGAAAAATTCACCCTATTTATTGAATGACCCTCGTATTAAGAAACAGAACACTTTCCTTAGGAAGAAAGAAAAGGGTACAGAACTGTTACGTAAAATCATTCCTCCCATATGGCAGGTGATCCTAGAAAATCTCCTCACAGATGAAGTTGAATATTGCAATAATATCTATGATAGTAATGGATATATGACAAAATTAAATCCATGTGAAAAAGAAGTAAAACAAAAAAGTAAGCTTCTTTCTCTATTAGAAGTCCTTATACCGAAAAATTCCCCTTATTTATTGAATGACCCTCGTATATATAACCTACTGTTTTTTGCAGAGTGTAGTGTGTAAGGCATCATTAATGAAAATGTTGACATTCCGGTTGGGTCCGTTAACTATGTGAAGACAACTTCTTTTCGTTGTCTGCTTGAATCTTAATTACCTGACATTAAGCGTGGGTTACCTATTCGGATTATTCATTGCAAATTGGGCACCATTTTGCCTCATACACACAATCTTCCTCCCCCACGCGTACAGCGGACGAAAAACACGTTAAGTGAAACGCTTATATAATGAACATATTTCCGTGGATTCTCTTCTTTTTGGCACAGACTTCAAATTCCTGTTTTATTCCATTTCATTTTGGCAGCGCTTCTTTTATTATTGTTTTTAATCCTTCACAGTTTATTTATCGTTCTTTCAGTTTTACACATCAAATCGGATTCGGAATTGCTTTGTCCTTAATCTAGTTAGACACTAAAGAGCTGCGAAAAAAATGTATAACTAGATTTTATTTGGTATCTCTCTGTCTAATTACTGCCGTACTAAATTTCAATACATAGCGATAAGACTGTTTATCATAAAATAATCATGTTGAAAAGAATGATGAATATCTTTCTTTTTTATCATCACACCACAAGCAAGGTAATAAAACCTCTTGGATGCAAGAGGTTACTGAGTAATAAAAGATATAAGAAAAAAAAATCGACGTAGATAATGGCCGCGAGCAATAATGAAGGACAGTGGCTGCATTTAGCGATGACCTATCTATAAATGCTACTTCATATGTGTCGAAACAGGAGGACGATGGTATTTCTCCAGACAGTGCGATGTGTTTTGGGGTGATGTCGCGATATGTACTTCCCGTCCTGGGTATGACGATAAACTAGGTCCAACAGCAAGGCTTCTGATCAGGAAGTTTTGAAGAGTGTGGATCCAACTATTAATTGCTCGTGTCCACAGGAACGTCCCAACCCGGATGGTAGCACCTGTTAGGGCCCCAACTATGGGCAAAAAGTTAACACCCAAATCGGGGTCAAAAACATTATGAAAGTGTAAAAATAGGTTTTAATGCCAGAAATACTCTGTAAAAAATTATTACAAGCAATACCTTATTACCAGCAATATATTTTTTTCCAGCTATACATTTCTGAAAAAAAAATTACCAGCTATACATTTTTTGAAAAAATATTATCAGTAATAGATTTTTAAAGAAAACATATTATCAGTAATAGATTTCTGAAGGAAAAATGTTACCAGCAGTATATTTCTGAAGGAAAAATGTTACCAGCAGTATATTTCTGAAGGAAAAATGTTACCAGCAGTATATTTCTGAAGGAAAAATGTTACCAGCAGTATATTTCTGAAGGAAAAATGTTACCAGCAGTATATTTATGAAGGAAAAATGTTACCAGCAGTATATTTCTGAAGGAAAAATGTTACCAGCAGTATATTTATGAAGAAAAATGTTACCAGAAATAAAAATTGTCGGCATTAATAACCCATTGAAGTTGATATGCCGATATGTAGTCCCACGAAAAGTTTACAACACATTACAAAAAATATTTAGGTATTTCTAATACAGTTAGATTAATTAAACTTTTTACTGCTCGTAGAACATATATTATGTTATTCAATCAAACAGTCAAATTTTAAAAACAAAAACTTTAAAAAATATTCCACGAAGAAAAATCGATATTTAGTAACTCAAAATTTTACAACATATTTTTGTTTATTTACAACTGCTTGTATTTTTTTAACAAATGTGTTCAAATTTTGTTAGAATGTTTCATATTAGGACGGGTTGTCTTTAGAACTTTCCAGATTAATTTTATGATTACTTTTAGCAGTGATTGTGGCATTGTTTTTCTGTCAGCCGTTCTTTAAACATTGACAAAAGCAACATAAATGACCAAGATCTCCGTAAACTTATTTTTGACCTTCATACAAATAAATAAGAAAGGAAATGATAACGATTAAACCTAGACTTGAAGAGGTCAAGATTGTAGTGATTGCGAAAACATCCTGATGAAAGTTTGTCCCACAAACCAGCAGTTCTTGAGAAGAAGCTGTCCGAATGGAACTTGCTTCTTACTATTCGAATACGAAAGGAAAAGAAAACAGTTAACCCTAGATTTGAAGAGGTCAAGATTGTAGTGATTGGGAAAACATCCTGCCGGAAAACTGTTCCATAAAGCAGCAGTTCTTGGGAAGAAGCTGTCCGAATGGAACTTACTTCTTACTATTCGAATACGAAAGGAAAAGATAACAGTTAACCCTAGATTTGAAGAGGTCAAGATTGTAGTGATTGGGAAAACACCCTGCCGGAAAACTGTTCCATAAAGCAGCAGTTCTTGGGAAGAAGCTGTCCGAATGGAACTTACTTCTTACTATTCGAATATGAAAGGAAAAGATAACAGTTAACCCTAGATTTGAAGAGGTCAAGATTGTAGTGATTGGGAAAACATCCTGATGGCTGTTCGTTACACGAAGCATCAGTTCTTGAGAAGAAGCGGTCTGAGTAGTATTTACTTTCTACTCTAAAAATACGAAAGGAGAAGGTAACGGTTAACCGTAGACTTGAAGAAGGCAAGAGTGAAGTCATTGGGAAAACATGCTGCCAGATATCTGTTGTACAATGCAGCAGTTCTCAGGAAGAAACTGTCCAAATCGAAATAACTTCTTAGCAATCGAATACAAAGTAAATGGGGATGATTCACACTTGACATGACAGGTCTCAGCTGTAAAGCTCAGGGCTGTTGAAACTACGTAATGTTGCACCTCAGAATACATACCATGGATGTAGCGATAGAGTAGTGTGGGAAAGCGGTAACGGGCATAATGCATCAAAGACAAAGCCGCGTAGAAGCGTGTGAATTCCGATACAATACAGGCAAGTGATTACTGGGTAGCTACAGTCCAGATATGCAGCAATACCTCATTTTTTGGTTCTGATCTGGCTGTTGTAACGATAGTGTATAGCAATGTTGGCGTTTGTGTTATAATCCTGAATCTTGAAATCCTGAATGTCAAAATCATGAAATTTAAAATACCGGAAACTGAAATCCCGAATATATTCCTAAAGATCCTAATCCCGAAAAATAGTCTTTGGGAAAAATTGAAAAAAATTGGAAATAACTTTAAGTGCAAAGATTGACAAAATATCGTTTAAATATTGTTTATACATTTGAAGCAATCAAAATTTATTAAAAAATATAAAACAAAAATATATGAATAATTCATAATAAAAGATTATGAGCAAGAGACTTAAAATAATCCATAAGTTCTGGTCGGTTATCGCGATCGTTAACAATATTTCTAAGCTATTCATCCCGAAAAAACTGACAATTTCTTTCTTTTTGGACAAGAATCTCCACTGAGAATGCCTTCACATTCGTTTTCTACATGCTGCCGCTCTTTTTTAATTTCTCCAATAATGCGATAAACACCGACATGATGAGCATTGCCTATTACATTTCCCTCCGTTATGCCATATTCTGGTTTTATATTTTTTAATAATTTTCCAAATTTTTCAAATGTATAAATACTACTAAAACGCTATTTTGTAAATGTTTGGAAAAAAAAGATATTTACATTTTTTTTCAATTTCCCTGAAAGAGTATTTTTCGTGATTGTGATCTTTCAGGATTATAAATTTCAGGATTCTGACCTTTCGGGATTTTATAAATTCGAACTTTCAAATTTTTAAATTTCAGTATTTTGATATGCGTTATTTTAAGATTCGGCAATGTGATCGGCACCCCAGATAGATTCATATGTTTACTGGATCGGGGCAATGAACCAATTTTTTTTTTTTTTTTTTTTTTTATTCGTAGTTTTACCGGAGTTCCGAAGTTCACGAGAAGTCATGTTCTTTCTCGTGTAAACAAAATAAAACCAAATGTTGCCGACTTAGGATATAAAATATATTTACTGTTGTGTCCGCCAATTTTTTCCCCTTGATCTTAGTAAAATAAATCAAAAAAATCTGTCGAAGAATTTATTTCCTCAATTTTTTTTCCCGCGTATCTTCCCATCTTCGAACGTGTTTGGATTAAGACTTTTCATTCAGGCTTTATAATCTTTCGTTTGTATCTGGTTTTGTATATGAAACCAGAAACATCAGCCGATATATGATTTGCTGCCTAATTTTTATTTAAACGTACAAGCATCATTCTCGTCTTCTTCGCTACTCTTGTCAATTGAATAAAGAAATGTGGAGTCTATTCCTGTTTCGAAAATGTCTAATAAACGGGGGCTCAAATAAAAGGGGGCGTACTTTTATTCTAGAACAGAAAAATAATGAAAAAGAGAGCATAATTTGAGATCGTTTTCTTAATTAGAGTTACTCTCCTGTGAAGAACAGAAGAGGAGATACCAGATCCACGCCAAACCAGTTTTTATTTCAGACTTCATCTTCTCCTAGACTGATTGCGAACCATGGTTTGAGAGACCAGTCTAATCCTCTGTTTAGCGCAGTTCGTTCTAAATCTAGATTATTTTGAATAAGTAATAGATGGGTTTAGGACCTTAATGATTATGAGTCCCCATAATGTTCTTTAGCGTTATCAGCGTCCTTTATACTTGTTTTGTCCAAACTCATTAAGTTAATCATTATTTGACTCGGTTTCACATATCTTTGGTATATTCTGTGAGTGTTATATTTGCCAGACATTCCTTCCTCGTAATTTTAGTGCGTAATTTATGGTGCATCTTTCTGGCTGTATTAGTTTCCTTGTAGTTCTTATTTATTTGCTTCAGGCCATTGTGTTGTCCACGTACTTTATCCATAGAATGTTGCATTTTATTATACAATATTTTATATATATATATATATATATATATATATATATATATATATATATATATATATATATATATGTATATATATATATATATATGTGTGTGTATATATATATATATGTGTCTTTGTATGTATATATATTTATATATATATGTCTGTGTGTGTATGTGTATATATATATATATATACATACAGACATATATATATATATATATATGTCTGTGTGTGTGTATGTATATATATATATATATATATATATATATATATATATATATATATATATATATACAAGGTGTTCGAAAAAATAATATTTTATACTTTTATTTCACGCATGCGCGTTTTTTCTGATTTTGTCAATTGAACATTAGAGTAGGGTCAGTTGGGCACCGTCTTTGAGAAAAAGAGCACCATGATGCAATTCACTGGGCCAGAAATTTGGAAAGCGCATGCTGGAGCTTGGTATTCGCGCCAGAAGCTCCAATAGATGTCAGCGCAGAGGATTCGTGAAAAAGTTCGATGTATCTAATGGTGATTTCGAACAATGTTTGAAGTTATCGCTAGTAATGGCGACGTTATACCTTCATTTATCTTTCCACGGTGTCTCAGACTCAATCCGGAAGTCTACATCAAGTCCCTGGAGAAAGTAGTCTGCTCTGTTTCAAGAGGGTAAGAACCTATGTCTGTCAACAGAAAACTACACCATACCCAACACAAGCAAGAGAAAAAAAGTCATAACTGTTCGATAATTTCAGCGATCACATCACTCCTTACATCTGGACACCTAACTCTC
Source organism: Acanthosepion esculentum (assembly GCA_964036315.1). Lineage (NCBI taxonomy): Eukaryota > Metazoa > Mollusca > Cephalopoda > Sepiida > Sepiidae > Acanthosepion > Acanthosepion esculentum. Next base: position 5,942,533 of record OZ038515.1, on the reverse strand, counting down.
TAGACTAAAATATTATTATGTGTGGGGCGCAGTTGAGCGAGAGACCAACACAATTACTTTAAACACCGAATATGAACTGACGGCAAGGATTAAAACAGCATTCACCAGCTTAAACAAGGAGACCGTCTGGGAAGATGTAGTAGATTCCGAATTTGTCTGGAGCCTATGGTTGAAGCCAATGGAGAATTTATTGAACATAGATCCTCTTTAGGATTTCATAATATTTTTTGTGTAATTTTGGTAAATATATCTGTTAAAATTAGATATCAGATTTATTTTAATGTTAGCAGAATGTTGATTAAAAATCCTCCAACGCATCATGTACATTGGCTACAAATCAAACAGTTCAAATAAAATTGATTTTTAACGAATTACTATGTGTATCAGGAGATGACCTCTCTCTATATGATAAATATAATGAAATGAATAAAGTGGTTTGTTTTAAACCAGTCTATACCAATGTCCTATGGAATATTTTAACCTGTACTCTTCAATTCCTTACCGTTTTAATATGAAAAAAATTAGTAAAAGGTAAAAATAACCTCATCTCGAAAAATGCCCCCCCCCCCCCCGTGTCTTTTTCAATAAATAATTTTCATGATAATTGTCTGGATGAGCTAGTCACTATGGTACCTAGACATTTTTTGAGGAAAAATTGAAAATGTTACTTTGGTATTGCGATTAAAGAGGAATCACATAAAGACGTTCACATAAAGACACACATAGGGACACGCACGCACACAACACATCACACACCCATACATAGGCGCAGGCACGCACCCACACACACAACACGCACACACACATAATGTTATACGGGAAGAATTACCAATATCAAACACTGAGAGCTTTAGATAAGGACAGTGTGGACAAAGAAATCAACATTGCATAGTTACTGTCAGCTCTGTCCTAGACTGGAGTCGAGAACCCATAAGTTTAGAGTTGAGCAGGCTAGATGTAGATCTATGTTAGTCAGACGTTCTATGCTAACAGCTTCATTTCTCCCATTTCTCTGTTCTGGAACTCTCTTCTGTCTCCATGCTTTCCAGCCAACTTTAATCTCCAAAAACATCGTTATTTTTGTAGCATACCTACGGTCGATAATGGGTATGTCCCCATTCACATAAATACAGTAGTAAATACTGTATGTTGGTCTTCAGTTTGACATACATTCACTTCACTCATTTCTAGCAGTCTTCTACGCGCCACTGGCGAATCTTATATGTGTTGTTCTTGTCCTAAGTATTATCGTTCATTACCAATCTTCGGGTGATTATTCTATTCAGTAACCTTCCCTAGGTTAAAACAGTTATCTACTGTCGTCGTAATCACTCTTTTATCTTCCTATTCATTTGTAATGTTTCTGTTCTTAATTCTTCGACACCCACTAACATATTGTGTCTTAGATGCTTTACTGCCTTGCTTGCGGTGAAGCCGATTTTTTAAAAAAAAGAAAACACTGAAAGTCCAAACATAGAAAGGTGGAGTTAGATTAATTTTTAATATCAATATGACACGAGGAAAGAGAGATGGAATGAGGAAATATGATAATAATTATATTCTATTTATCAATGGAACAATTTTTGATGACATGATGCAATCTCTCAAATAGATTCAACAGACACGTTTAAAATGGAAAATATATAAACAGTATTCAGGAAAAATGTTTTACAAAATATAAATGCTGCAAGGAAACATCTTTAGATATGTTAATATCTGAGTAACTAAAGAGGTTTATTGTTGAGCAAAATATGATTTATTCATCGGAATCTGAATGAGAAATTCAAAGCTATGTGGTTTTCAACGATTTTAACACGAGGCATGATAAGCCAGTAGATCAGGTCCCGCCAAACAAGTATGTAGTGTGGCAGTCATTCGCTGCTTTAGTTCCGCTAGGAAGATCGGGGACATAGACCAGTCCCTTCACATAGCCTAGCAGAAAAAATGTCTCAAGGCATCAGGTCAGATGAACGTGGTGACCATTTAAACATTTTGTGGCATGTCAAAATCTGCATTGCAGTTGGTGCAACTTTAGCGAATTCTTTCACAAATGCATACCGCAGTATTGTGCATACTCTAACAGTCATAACAACGTTTATTTTCCCGTGAATTGAATTACCATCACTTAAATGAAAAGTAAAACATTAAACATATAAAGTTTGCGTCGTCTCTACACGTGCTGTTAAATTTTGAGATCGTTTAAATGGGAATTAACCAAGCTATTAGCTGATGAAACGATATCAGTTTTTTTTTTCTGAAAGAGCCTGTATATAAATATGTAAACTGTATGAAATAGTAAAAAAAGTTTTTTGAGACACTTCTTGTCCTGTAGGACTTCATCGGACACAAGTAAACATTTCCCACATTATCATACATTTTTACACAATATTGCTCTTGATATATGTTGTGGACAACGAGGGAGAATATTTTTTCCTTCTTCCCGTGTGAGTTCAAATTCCTCGTCGCCAAGTTGTTGTGGGTTCCGGGATGAAATCCGGTACCAAATAATAACAAACGCCAAGAATGAATATAGGGAAATAAATGTATTAACGTAATAATACAAACTGATAATACAGGTTAGTAGTTCCAGGAATGCGGGTTAGTAGGAAAATATATATATAGTCTTTGATATCGAAGTATTATTGCTGTATGACTTCTTACTGAGTCTACGTGCTTCGTTACTGTCATTCTAGCACCATCTTTGCGTGGGACTCATCTACCGACCGACTCTACTCTCTCTATTACTACCCTCTGTGTGTGACTCCCCGGGTATTCACTGGCAGTAGTATATGTATACCCTGGGTGAATCCATTTGTGTAAAAAGGGGAGGACCCCTCAACAATATATAAAAATATATACTGTTATTTCATACAGATATATATATATATATATATATATATATGTGTGTGTGTGTGTGTGTGTGTGTGTGTGTGTGTGTGTGTGTGTGTGTGTGTGTGTATAAATAAAAAGAAAGAACAGTAAAATATAAAATCCGGTGTCCTTATAGATATTTTTATTTTTTCACAATAGTGCTCAATGTAAATTTACAGAGCATTAATATTATAAATTAATTGATTTAAAATATGTTTTTCGCTACGCAGTGATAACCATGTTTCAAAAATGGAAGCTAAAGCCTTTGAATTTAATTTTGTTATTAAATTAAAGACATTAATTCCATTTACTCGTCAAGCGAATTTTGGAGTAGCTTATTTTTTTTTAAATTTACTGTTTTAAAAGCACGGCAAAGATTCATAATTGAGGGTTTCCAAGGATACCGAGAAATCCATTCATCTAGACAAGAGGTGGTAGGGTGTTCAATTTTTTAATTTTCATTGTATCAGTTAATAGTTACATTCGAAAGAGGGGTTATGTTTCATACATATACATATATATATTGTCATCCACAGACAGACTGTTTTGCTGTATCACAGCGCATCAATGTGGTTAGGCGTCCGGTTACTTCTAGCTAGTATTGAAACCCAGGTAAATTGGCATCAGTCGGAGATTCTACCACTAAGCCATTACCGCACGACAGGGATGCAGGTGAATTTAAGCGCATTTATTTTTAGATAAACACACGGTGACTGAGAGGAGTCGATTCACTTTACCGAAGAGTTTGCATTATTAGCCGTAATAGTCACTGTTTACAAAGTCACATTCCCTCCCCAGAGTGCTCAACCGAAATAAATTTTTCAGAAGCATATATATTGTCTTCCACAGACAGACGGTTTCGCTGTATCACAGCTCATCAGTGTGGCTAGACGTCCGGTTGCCTCTAGCTAGGAATGAAACCCGACTAACATATACACACGCGCGCGTGCACGCACACATGCACACACACACACATATATATATATATATATATATATATATATATATATATATATATATATATATATATATATATATATATGTATATATATATATATATATATATATATATATATATGCCGGATATAACAGCAAAATTGTCCAAAATTTGTAACAGCATAATTGTCCATCCCTCAAAATATTTAATATATAAAAAAACATTGACTTAATTAAGTGAATTTATTTTTCCCAGTTTTTAATCTAACACATTGAGCCATTTTGACACCATTTGTTGTAAGAACCACTGAAATACCCTTTGAGATATTCAGCTAGAAACAGAACAGGTTTAAATTATTTCTTGTCATCCCCATTATGTCTTCCCTACTCAGCAATGGCGAAACGAATAAGAACATTCAGCCTTTCAGTAATGGTAAGAACATTCATGCCCTGGCTTCCATCGCCAAAGTCCGTTTTACGAACCATCAAGTGAACGGATAATAAGTTTAAACGAGGGAACATTAGAGAGGAAATCTGGATGAGGAGGTCACAGCAGCAAGGGTGCCCATCATTTCAACTTAAAGTTAAATTCTTTTTGTTCAAAGTACAGTCCAATAGTGTTACAAAACATCGGAGAATTCCAATAAGATATCTTTAATCATTTCTCAGATACAAAGTTTCAAAGCTTAATCTAAAAATTGGACAATTTTGCTATTACATGATTTGCACAATTTTTCTGTTACACCCTGCATATATATATATATATATATATATATATATATATATATATATATGTATATATATATATTGTATAACAACATACAAATTTTCTATGGTTAGAGTACGTGAACAGCAAAATGACCTGAAACAAATAAATAAGAACTACAAGGAAATTAATACATAATAATAATATATATAATATATATATATATATATATATATATATATATATATATATATATATATATATATATATATATGTGCGTGTGTGTATGTTTGTATGTATGTATATATATAAAATAAATATATATATATATATATATATATATATATATATATGACGACAAAGAAATTAATCCACAAAAATATGTAGGCCTCTGTATGGCCGACGTTCTTATAAACCTAAAAAACTGTAAAGACCTAAGACGGGGAAAACAGAAATGTAGTCACAAAAAGTTTCAAAAGTATAGGATTTGACAGAGACATAAAAATGAGAAAATAAGTAGATTTCCTAGACGTCAGATTCAACCTAAGAAATGTACCTATTAACCATACAGAAAGGCCAACGACAAACCACGTCATTTACAGACATCTTCCAATCAACCACCAACAATATTCAAACTGATCTCGCAGTGAATTAACAGTAAGTTATTTGACAATCCTCCTTCCCTTTTAATCATTTCAACCCAAGGAAGGCGATATTGTCACTAGACCGGACATTGTGATAACAATACCAAAGATGAGGACGATAGCTTGAATATAAATTGTGTAAACAATGAAATTAAGACATAAATAAACTATTTAATTATTCATCAGTTTCCATTTCCCTTGTTTTTCAGTTTTAAAACAATGTTATATTTATCTTTTACAAAAGCAAAAAGCGAAACATGTAAATTGTTTAAATTACTTGATAAGGACAGCAGCCATGTTAAATATAACAAATCCTCATCTAAAATAATCCCTCTTGGGTATGACGATAAATTACATCCGCGTCCTGGGTAAGTCAATAAACTTCGTCCAACAACAAGGCCTCTGATGAGGAGGTTTTGAGGAGCGTGGAAACACCTCTTAATTGCTGATGTTCCCAGGTCCACCCTGACCTGGGCTGGTAGAACCCGTTAGGTCCCCAGTTATGGGCAAATAATTAAACCCCAAACTGGGGTTAAAACACTATGAATGTAAATATGTTTTAATACAAGAAATATTTTGTAAAAAAATTATTACCAGCCAAAATTTTTGAAAAAAAAATATTAACAGCTATACATTTTTGAAGGAAAAATATTACCAGAAATAAGAATTCTGTTCGCATTAAATAACCCATTGGGTTGATATGTCGTTAAACAAACCAAACCAAACCAATCTAAAATAATTGTAATGAGAATAATAAAAGAAATCTCTTCGGATTACTCTATATTCAAACATAAATATCTGATTTTGTTTCTGTTTTTATTATTTTGATCTTCGTTCGGTTATTCAAATAAAATATGTTGATATAATTGAGTTTTAAAACACCGGACTGTGTGTGATATTTACAGAGCTGTAATGTTGACATTTTCTTTTTCCACGGAAAAGAGTTAGAGCTGATTTCACATGATAATCATCCCGATGAATAACTTAAAGACAACCTTTTAGCGCATGTTTAATATTCCTTTTTCGATTTGCCAAAAGGACGACGAATTTAAAGATATACAGCATATATTTTTTTTAAAAGAGAAAAAAAATAACTTCCCCACTTGTTGAAAACTAGCTTGAAATTTCTGAAGCCGTCATATTTCGTTTACCAAAACAGAGTCAACATTATTAAGAAAAAAACTTTACCACTTGGTAATATATAAAGTTTCTAAAATTACTTGAATGAGTTGATTCAACATCCTGTTGTCGGACGATTATCTGCGGGTGTCTAGCAGTTTAACTACTGAGACTGTCTCTTTTATATGGAGCTCGCGGACGTAGTTGTAATGAATTGACAAAAATTGTTACGTTTAATTTAATTTAATCATTTTTTTCTTATTTTTTAGCTATTTGTATCAAGACAAATTTTACGTCAGTTACAGTTTTTTTCAAATTTCTGGCATATAAATTGCGTATCCAAAAAAGTGTCCGACTACAAAATTCTACAATTCACGGCTTTACAACTTCTGATATTAATCGTTCCTTTCAACATTACTGAGTTTTTGATAGAAATGATTAAAAGCAATATAGTACCATTAGATATTTGGCGTATCATTTTGGGGAAATCTTTTAATAATAAATTTTGGTGAGATTCTTTACTACGGCACTAAATATTAAATTGTGTATATATATATTTAAAGACATTTTATGTTTAACATTCTTTTTATAGATACAAGTTTATAATAAACAGTATTAAACAACATTTACCGGCCTGAATGACCGAGAAATTTTCATAGAAAATATTCGTCCTCGATAGGATTCGAACCTGTATTCGAAACGGAACTGTCAATTAGCCTGACGTGCCTTAACCGTTTCGGCCACTAATGATCGTTAGGTTGGCAAGGTCGAATTTACTGCTTATAAACTTCAATCTTCCATGAATCTCTCACGTACATTAATAACTACTAATGGCGTATCAAATGTAAATAAATGACGTCACACATTATGGTCTGACAATTATTTAAAGATATTTTGGGATTAACATTCTTTTTATAGATACAAGTATTTAAGTAAATGCTCTGTTTTATAATAAACAGTATTAAATAACATTTACCGGCCTGAATGTCCGAGAAATTATCATAGAAAATATTCGTCTTCGACAGGATTCGAACCTGTATCCTCTACGGAACCGTCATATCGCCTGACGTGCCTTAACCGTTTCGGCCACTAAGGATCGTTCAGTTGGCAAGGTCGAATTTACTATGAAAATTTCTCGGACATTCAGGCCGGTAAATGGTATTTAATACTGTTTGTTATGAACAGAGCATTTGCTTAAATACTTGTATCTATAAAAAGAACGTTAAAGGATTTGCGGACATATATCTATATGGAATTTGTATATATTTTGGTGTGAGGAACTCGCCATCAATGTTTGTAAAAATATTTTTGATACACCCTATATATATATATATATATATATATATATATATATATATATATATATATATATATATATATATATATAGGGATATATATATATACATATATATATATATTTGTGTGTGTGTGTGTGTATATATATATATATATACATATATATATATATATATATATATATATATATATATATATATATATATATATATATATATATATATATATATATATCGGCTCCTGAAAAATTTATTTCAGGTTGAGCTCTCTGGGGAGGAAGTGTGGGTTTGTAAACAGTGACTATTACGGCTCATAATGCAATACTCTTCGGTAAATCGAATCGAGTTCTCTCTGTCACTGTGTGTTTATCTAAAAATAAATGCGCTTAAATTCTCCTTCGTCCCTGCCGTGCGTCAACGGCTTAGTGGTAGAATCCCCGACTGACACTAATTAAGTTGGGTTTCGATCCTAGCTAGAGGCAAACGGACGTCTACCCACACTGATGAGCTGTGATACAGCGAAACAGTCTGTCTGTGTGTGACAATATATATATATATATATATGTATATGTTGTTATTGGCATTTATTTTTATTTCTATATTGCCATGGTTTGTAACAAAAATATAATCTCAACAGAGAAAAAGTCTATTGGGTGATGAAAACACAACATTAGGATTAGTGAAAAAAAAAATTGAACAGAGATAAGTGAACAATAAAAAATTAAGTTGAAAACTTTGACAAGATAAGCACGAGACAAATCTGGCTTTAGGAAATTCACAAAAATAGAACTGAGAAAAATTAAAACTGCAATAAGCAAACAGAGTAGATTAAAAAAAAGATATTTCATGATGCCTGTATTGAGAATGTAATCAGATTGAACAGATAGAGAATATTAAATACTTGGCAAAAGATATCTAAGCAACTAAAGTCAACATCAAATGGTTAGACATCTTAGATGAAGAATTACATGAAAACTGTGCTCTCTGCAATAGTTTTCGTACTTTTCTGGTTATTACTTATAAGTGGAACGTCTTTATCAGATGTCTATCTTCGGGTGTCTAGCATTTTTCCCCACTGAGACCGTTTCTTTTGCGTGGAACTCACGGACGAAATAGTAATCAATTAGCAAAAATTATTACGTTTAATTTTTTCTTTTCTTTTTTTAGCTATTTGCATTAACTCAAAGTTTACGTCACTTACAGTTTCTAATTTCTGGCATATAATTTGCGTACACAAAGTAATATTCTACTACAAAATTCATCAGTTCAAGATTTTATACTATCTGAGATTATTTTTCTTTTGTTTCAAAAATTACTCTTACTGTTCAAGATTATTGATTTTGTGATGTAAATGATAAAAAAACAATATAGTACCATGAGATGTTCGGCGTATCAATTTTGTATATTTCAGCATGAAAGAAAAAGAAATTATATTAAAATAAATTCTTAAGTTTTCTTTTCAATGACGATCACCCTGTACAGTGCACAAGAAGCACTCGGAGTAGAACTTTATAGATTAAGAGGCACATTTTACAGGGACATGTGACGAAGACAACGATTGACCCGAGACTTGAGGGTAGTGATCAAGGATAATAATCTTGGGATTCATTTTCACAAATCAGCGCTACGTGGTAATAAGCAGCCCGAGGGCAAGTTACCAACAGAATACGAAGAGAATAAAGCTGGTTCGCTACAATGTGCGTTGGATGGCGGGTCTTAATCGTGAAGACTTGAACTGGTGAAACGTAGCTCTTCTGAGCACTTTCCACGGAACAAACGATAGAGCAGTGGGAGTTTTGCGCTATTACGTCTATCGTAAATGAGTTATATGGTGGAAAATATTCCGTCACCTTCAAGCACGCGGGATAGCTTTTGGACTCTATTGCGACTGGAAAGGGAAGATTGTGCAGCTTCTGCCTATGTATTTCAGCAGTACTCCATTTTTGCACCAACCTATCTCTTGGAAATGTAGAAATATATCAAGAAGAGTCAGGTGCTTACTGGGGTTGTACAGTTGATGTAGCAATATCAGCCAATTGAGGTCTTGTTAAATTGAAAACAGCTGGACGAGTCGCAAAAACGGATTCTGAATATTTATTTTTGGTCTATAGCTATCGTGAAGCGGGCTTCAACGAGAGGCCCGGAGAAAGAGAAGTCGATGAATGAAAATAAATTCCGTGTTTAGACGAAGGCGACATTACAGAGATCTCTGCTAGCTATATCTGCATCTTCTGCAATGAAAGTCGGTTCACTGTGTCGTGCCAGTAGTTTTTTTTTTCGGCAGCGTCCATCTTACACATCAACAAATCTAACATTCGTCTATACATTGAATATGGTTGCCATATCTTGTCTTGTGTCCCTGCTGTTCAGCTCGAGGTCCTCGACAAAATCAAAAAAAGGAACAGCAACGTAATTGATCCTGATTTGTCATCTCGACTTCTGGCATGATGTGGCTTCCCTCTGTGCTTTCTACAAATATTTTCATGACAACCTTTCCGATGCCCAGACTACATGAATTAAAGCGTGCTACTACACTGACACGATCTCGATCTTCACGAATTTAAATGCAACGTCAATCACTAGCTTCTCTTGCCTTGATCTGCGTTCTTCTATGATCCTTTCCTAATCCCATCTGTACACAGTCTTTACTCACTTTCACTCTTTGTAAACCCCCTGCGTGCTAGTGGCAATTCTTGCCTTGCTTGGGATGAAATACTTAATCAATAAAAAAGTACAATAAAAATTACCAGTGACTCGAAAAGACAACCAGAGAGACAAAACAGGTTTTGGAGAACGGATAGGGAAGACACCCGTTAGCCAGTTAAACGTATCCCGCCCTCATCAACTCATCACTTTAAATTTGTTTGCTTCAAGCAGTATGTTACAACCCAAGAATAACAACTTGTTTACTCCTAGAAAGTGTTCTGTTTTTCTCGTGTGTTATGATGTGGTCAAAGGTTAATTTTTAAGGCACACGTGTTTGACTGGAAGAAATTTTGAAACTGGTGTCTGGTTTGTGCTGCCACACAACATGAACCGTCCCTATTTCCAGAGACACTGTGATATTACGCATATAATTTAAGCCTATATCTAACATGAGAATTTGATGACGCAATGAACATACTGTTAATTGCTTCCTTTTGGATGCAAAGTTAGATCTGATGTTTTGTCTTACGAAAGTCGATGTAGGCAAAAACAATTTTATTTTAACGCCGTCAGCATAACATTACGGGGCCATCAAACTCATTAGCAACGATTCCTGACCAGTAAATGACACTTCCGCCCCCTTGCTGACGTGTTACCGAGAATACCAACGATTTTCCTTCAGGCATCATCATTTTCACCACCCGTCGAAATCACCTCACCCACGACAATGCTCCAGGTCATAAATCTATTGCGTTGAATAAGACATTGCATAAATAATGCTATTTAACGTTATATCAGCATAAGGGAAATAAGAAATTTATAATAAGACTAGACTACCTACTAACCGTTGTGTCACTGACGGTTCAGATTATAAAACATGGAAGTTGATTTACACATTAAAATAATTGTCTGTTTGAAAAAATTTGAAATAAACATTCTTATTTTATAAACAACTCGTATTTTCAAATTTTATTCATTTAAAATATTTTTTAAATTCAGATTTACTTGAAAGTATTTTTAATATAACAAAAAACATTTTTAAATCATATTCACTGAAAAATAATTTTACATATGGCTAATAATAGTTTTAGATATTAAAGATATTTTTTGTTCAAAGGAATCTGGAATATAAATAATTACATTATCTTTCATTATTCGAACTATTTTCCTCATCTTTGTCGCCATATTTATTACAACGTTTCGGCCGTTGTAGGCTCCGGCCTTCTTCAGGTGGCCAGAATGTAGAACTGAACCCTTTATTTCGCTCACTGGGGTTGACTGTTCTAGTTCTACGTGCCATGTTTAATGGACGTCAGTTATCAGTTATCTCCTGTTAATTTCCCTCTGAAAGTTCTCCACTGCCTTAACCGGGGATTGAACTCACACTCGTTGGGTCGAAACGTTGTAATAAATATGGCCACAAAGATGAGGACAATTGTCCGAATGATGTAAATAATGTACATAATACCTCATCTCAGAAATATAGACAGATATAAATAATTACACTACACACAACTGGACGAAACAGCAAATCTTGATCTCTTTGTGTCTGTCTTCGACTTAAAAATAATTTAATAAAAGAAATTGTCTGTTAGAAGGAAGTTAAAATAAAAATACTTACTGTATGAACAAATCGTATTTTTAAATCTGATTCACTTAAATCAGATTAACTTAAATCAGACGGAAGACACCTCCTACAAGAACGGAATTACATATTTTTAGTATTAGATAGATAGATAGATAGATAGATAGATAGATAGATAGATAGATAGATTATGTGCTATTATATTCAGACGTCAGGAGTTTCTTTGAATGTTATTTTTATAAGTCCAGAAGGGATAGTTTTTAAAATTGTTATTATCCTATTGATTTTGTATCAAGTGGAGATGTCATGTTGGGAGATTTGGGTCATTAATTCCAAGTTTATTGTGAGGAGACATTTGATGACGGATCTGTTGCCCGCGAATTATTAGGTATGTGATGGCGATAAACAGCACGAAAGTATACGTACAAAGCGAAACATTCAATAGTTTTTGAAAAAATTAAACATCTAACTAGATCCCACCTATCACATCTTACATGCTGAGAAATGCCACTGACTTTTGCTAAGTGACATATTACAGTCACTTTTTAAGTAGCAGCTTCGACATATTCTCGTTTGATATAGGTATTCCTTTAGGCTCAAATATGCAAAGTATACAGGAAACCATTCCACTTTATATGCAATAATCACAAAATATTTTTTTTAAATTCAACATCCGATTGTTTTTCATGTATTACTTGGAAAACACACAGACAGTGACAACACAAACACACACAGATAAATGTACAGGATATATATATATATATATATATATATATATATATATATATATATATATATATATATATATATATATATAGATGTATGTATGTATGTATGTATACATATATATAAAGGGTGGGATGGATAAATTGTCTTCTAAATCACACAAAAATGAAAATAACACTGACATCTCATTTTAACAGATATATTTAACAAGATTACACAAAAATATCTTGAAATACGAAATAGTAAATTTATTCAATAAACCACGGCCTCAAGACGACTTCGGAATCTCCTGAAACTCTTCCGGGATGTTTCTTGTTTAAATTATTGAATACTGCCAATCCATGTGAATACTATGAATCCATAACTTCAGTTCATTTTTGGTGTTAAAAGGAGTTTTGTTTGTATCTCGCTCACCTGCGCCCCACACATAATAATCAAGGGGAACGCACGCTGGGATGGTAGGCGGCCAGATGTAAGGGGTGGATGATGTGGTGGCAGAAATTGGCTGGTAGCCATGACTGGGTTCTCCTGCTTGTCTGGTATGTGATATATAAATATATATATATATATATATATATATATATATATATATATATATATATATATATATATATATATATATGTGTGTGTGTGCGTGTGTGTGCGTGTGTATATATATATATATATATATATATATATATATATATATATATATATAGGGTGGGATGGATAAATTGTCATCTAAATTACACAAAAATGAGAATAACCCTGACATCTCATTTTAACAGATATATTTAACAAAATTACACAAAAATATCTTGACATACTAACGAGTAAATATATGAAATAAAATAGCCATTGACTTCAACCACGGCCTCAAAACGACTTCGGAATCTCCTGAAACTCTTCCGGGATGTTTCTTGTTTAAATTATTGAATACTGCCAATCCATGTGAATACTATGAATCCATACCTTCAGTTCATTTTTGGTGTTAAAAGGAGTATTGTTTGTATCTCGCTCACCTGCGCCCCACACATAATAATCAAGGAGATTGCACGCTAGGCGGCCAGATGTAAGGGGTGAGGAATGTGGTGGCAGAAATTGTCTGGTAGCCATTACTGTGTGGTATGGTATACACATATATATATATATATATATATATATATATATATATATATATATATATATATATATAGATAGATATATATATAGGGTGGGATGAATAAATAGTCTTCTAAATCACACAAAAATGAGAATAACACTGACATCTCATTTTAACAGATATATTTAACAAAATTACACAAAAACATCTTGACATACTAACGAGTAAATATATGCAATATCTTGTGGAGTGAATTGCGTCATAGTACATTGTAAAAGTATAAAATAGCGATAATTTACCCATCACAGCCTGTATGAATATATATATATATATATATATATATATATATATATATATATATATATATATATATATATACAGAAATATAGTCTTAAAGTGTGCTATATTTATGGGGTAAAGTGCTCAATATCAGAGATAGAGCGTGTGTAAATATAAAAGTGGACATGGAAGTCAGCACTTAGAGGCGACAGTCTGTTTCATGCTAGTGCAATCGTCAGGCGACTAGTGCTGTTATTTTTCTCGGCTGTTTATATAAGGGTCAGTGGTGCATTATGGGTAGTATATTTTGGCGGTTACTTTTACCGGAAGTCGCTTATTTGTTTATTTATTTATGTCAAATTATTTTGCTTGTTTTTTTGTTTGTTTTTTTAATTTTTATTTTTATTTTTTATCTTATATATTTATTTATTTATTCTTTTATTTTGATCGGTGTTTTTGGTTAACGTAGTAAAAATTTGTTTATATAGCTTATTGTTGGTAGTCTATAATGGCCGCCATTTACCTTAAATCGCTTGTTCGCTTATTTATTTGGGTCAAATTGTTTTGCTTATTATTTTTATTTTTATTTGTATAACAGTTATAACTTTCGTCCGTTCTTTTGTTTTGATTTTATTTCGCATATTCTAACAGGTGTGGTTTTGTGATTTGTTTAGAGTAGTTTATTTTGCTTATTTTATTGTTGTTTGTTTATATATATATATATATATATATATATATATATATATATATATATATATATATATATATATACACACACAGTGTGGTGCATATTTATAAGGTCAGCTGAGGTCAGCTGAATTATGTCTTTAAAATTTAACTATTGAGATAATTCTTTTCATATTTTGTATATTATTATATAGTATTAATAATCAGAAAGTTTCAACTCGTTTTTATGAGAAGAAAATCACTTATAGTTAACTTATTCAAAAACTAAAAAAAAACGATTGGTGCATAATTATAAAGCCATTTAAAAAAAAAGACCACTGCAAATTAAAATAGTTTAAATCAATAATCGCTTAAAATGTCATAAATTATTATCAATGTCTCGCCAGCATTTGCGCATAACAAAATTGAAATAAACTATGCCTTTGGGTAGAAAATTAAGTGAATCTGAAAAAGGTCAAATAATCGCACTCAAAAATGAAAATTTGAGTAGTAGTGAAATTGCCATTAGAATTAAGGGGTCAGAAACGGTTATTAACAACTTTTTATCAGAGACGGAAGAATATGGAGCCAGGAAAAGAGCCAGAAGAAGCAAGAAATTAAGTGACAGTGATGTCAGAGTGATCAAAAAAGATGCAAGTCACATCGTGTTCCAAGATTCAGGCAATTCTGGAATTGGGTGTTTCACGCTGGACGGTTTGGAGAGAACTTGATAGATCGTCTGAGTTCAGTTATGGCAAGCTTATGAACGCTCTATGTTTGACCGAGTACCATATGTCAGAGCGTTTCAATTGGGCCAAAGCTCATATGACTTGGAACAAGCAATGGAAAGGTATCGAATTTTCCGATGAAAAGAAATTTAATTTGGACGGTCCGGATGTGTAATCATATTATTCGCATGACCTTAGAAAGGAGAAGTTGGTCTTTTCTAAGGGAGTGCAAGGAGGAGGGAGAGTTATGCTTTGGGAAGCATTCGCATCCAAAGGTAAAATTCCAATTGTTTTCATTGACAGAAGATTTGACGCTTTGGATTATCAGCATTTGTTGTCTACTGCTTTCTTGCCTTCTAGAAAAAAATGGTGGTTGAAATTGGTGTTTCAGCAAGACAACGCTCCTGTTCACAAAACATGGTTGAATACCTCTACAAAAGAATTCTCATATTACTATAATAGTACAAAAACGCACAATTCAAAATTCTTTTAAAAATTCAACCTCAGCGTTGCGAACGCACGCTCCAAAATATTTTTCACAGTTAACAAAAACACATTTCCAAAAAAGCCTATTTCGGAGTACATCTTAACTTTCGTTGTCCTGTTATTACCTGGATGTAAAAAAGACATATCTATTTCTATACCTGACGATGATTGTATGAACAATCGAAAGCTTGTAGTAAAAAAAGACATTATACAACTGGGATTTATGAACAGGTATCAAAACATTCATCAACGTGTTCGAGGTTAATGTATTTTATTAAAAATTGTTTGCGAGAGTGATTCTTGCCATTTATATCATTAACTCACTAGCTGCTTTGTGTATGAATGATTCATGTAATATATATATATATATATATATATATATATATATATATATATATATATATATATATATATATATATATATATCAATCGAAAGTAGTTTTACAAATTTTTGGGTCACTCCAAAACATGGACAAAGTTTCATATGAATATATTCCCGGAAATGTTTCATTTCTGAGTAATTAAGTTTAAAGAAAACCTACGGTAGATGGCGTTATGTTGCTACGTTTACTAGGTTACATTTTTCACTCGTGTACATTTGTGGCTAGTCTTCATTCATTTTTTAACGTGGGTAGTAGCGAGTTAACTGCGAAGTGTTCCGTTTACCAATAATAGCACATTAAGATCGTGAGCAGGCAGATCTGACTTTTACATAAGGCCTCATGAATGGTAATGGTCCCAAGAGTTCACGGCTGTATCACATTACATTTCCAGACCGATGGCAGCCAAATCATCCAATGTTTGCTTCTATGCATCGTCGAGTTGCTCAGGCAGGATACGTAGGACCATAAATTATGGATCGAGGAAGACCGAGATCTGCTTTTAAAACTGCCCACGAAGAACACATTCTACAGACTGTTGGAGAGTATCCAGGTATCAGCACATGTATCTAGCATGTTGTACATCTCATAGTACCGCATATAGGGTAAATCAATAACAGTTCCTCTATCTGTATCCTTTGCAACATGTGCAGGGCCTTTAGCCCTCTGATCACTCAGCATGGGAGAACTTTGCCAATGGTTTATGGCACAAACTGCCGATCCGTTTGTCAGTTTAGTCTTGTTCATAGAGGAGGCAATATTTGGAACGGATGGAATATCAATTTTACACAAATAGTATTTGTGGGCGGATAGGAATCACCATGATACAATACAGGCTGGCCCCCAGCAATAGTTTACGATTAATGTAGGCTGGACTTGTAGGTGACTGTCTGGTAGGTCCTTATGTTCTCCCAGTGTCACTTAGAGGAGCTGTCTGCGGAAACTTTATTTTGAATACACTTCTTTTAGTCACCTTGGTTGCGATACACTGGCTGATATCTACAATGAAAAAAGGATGGGTAGGGGAGAAAGAATTCCATTGCTTGCATGTTCCCTCGGCGTCAATGATTTGGATTTTTATCTGTGGGGCCACCTAAAACAATTGATTTATACAGCAGACATCTCTAATGCAGAGACGCTTAATCAAAGTGGCATAGGGACCTTTGAAAGAATTCGACAGCGAGTGGGAGTATTTGAAAGGGTCCGCCAGTCAATGATCCAACGGATGAATACGAATATACAAGCAAGCGTGTATGTTTATGTGTGTGTATGTATATGTATATACTAGCATTAAAGCCCGGAGTTGCTCGGGGTTTTATGTAGTTAAATTGCTTTGGGGTTTGAATTATTGAACTTACGCACATATCCGCAGTTGTTGAGGTCACTGATAGGCCAGGAATCTCACTGGTAGCAAAATCAATGAGATCAAGGGCAACCGGTTGCAATAGGTGGCTGCTGTGTTACTGCTCCGTGCTTACCCGAAGACTTCCACCCGTTCATAATCGGTCAAGATTTTTAATTCTAGCAATGTAAAATAGTGGTTGCGTTTTCACTGTAGAACTCGCACCTTCACTATTAAGTCCATAAGTTTTCCCAGTTTTAAGCGGAATACGCGGGCGGTAATGTCATGTCTGTAAGTGTAATCCTGTCCAGGTAGGAGTTCACGCGTTATCTCAACATACTTGGGGTTTCAGGTAAACTTTATAAATAAGTCTGGCAGTCCATATTGCCTAATGTGTGTCATAGCGTACTGCGTGCGTTCATGCATGTAATGCCGCCCCCAGTGTAGGTAGAGGGCAGAATGCACAGCTTCCCAGGTTGCGCGGATTGACTTCATTTCGCATAAGTGTACGTCGGAGTCTGATCGCAGCTCTTTCTGGTGATTCCGTATAAAACAAAGCCTCTCCGATTCCATCTTATCGGCCATATCAACCGCAAACTAGTGGAAAAGCTCCCTGCATCTATGAAGCAGGTTGAAGTCTCCATCCCTAACCATGAAACGGTATGAGTAGACGGCCTTGCACGATAAGGCTTTGGAAGACGTTGTAGGTTGGCCACCCGGAGTATGAAGGGGAATGTCGAAGTGGTAGCCATCGTCACCATAAGGGAAAAGTAAAGGGTACTGCTATGCGTCATATCATCGATGGGTCCCTGAAATCCTGCGAAGAACGCCGCCTCTTGATTTAAGGACAATATCGCGAGTGCGGTCTTGCTCCCCATGTATAATGGCGGTCACTTCGTTGCACGCAGGAACATTGTAGCGACGTTCGTGTTCATCATGAGACCGTTTGTCGGCTTCAATTACAAGGCTGAAGGAAGGAAACGAAGCATTTTCCAAAGCATATTTGAAACAGTGAATGTAGCTGTTAACCTCGTGAAGTAGTAGTATGACGTCACTGCGAGAAAACTCTTCTCGACAGCGGCAAAATACCAATCCGGGTTTCGGCCTGTAGATTGTAGTCTGCAATAAAGTACATTTGAAGGAATTTAGGCGTAGAGGTCTCCTCAGGCAGGAGAGACCCAATGCGTTGGTATACCTGCTCCTGTACTTTGAAAGTGGGCATCCAACCCTCTTCTCGAACCACCTGAGCCCCAAATGAGGTCATTTGTTTGGAGTCGGCATGGGAACCGGCTATTAGTCCTCTCAATGTGCTAGGTGGTTCATGCAAAGGTGGCAGGTGAACTTTCCCGGAGGAGCAGCACAGACCGGCAGTCTCCCCGACCCATTTGCGGGCGTTGCATAATTGTCAAACGCAGGTCATGGACCCTACGATGATGTCGTCACGCGTCGTTAAGTTAATGCTGGGGCCTTAATTGAAAGCCAAGAAAGACCAAAATGAGCTACTAGGACAGGTAACAGCACGAGCGGCCTGAAGGCGAAGAAGGTAGTCGTCGAGGCATTTGCGGCGATCTTGGGGTGTTTGGTGTCTTCGCAAATTTTGATCACAAAGGAGCTCACAAAGCAGAAGTTGTTAATTGTCACGACTAAAGCCGAAAAAGTTAATCAAAATCCCAAGCAAGTTGCGAAAAACAACGCAGGTAAATTCAGGTAAACTCGATTTGAATGGGTCAAAAAGTCAAAGGGGGTAAAATTTCATCGATGTTTATCCGATAATTGAAACCGATATTGAAAATGAATGTCAGTACCTCTTAACTGTCGGTAAATACTATGCTCAACGGGAATTTTGCTGAAAAGAAAAGAATATATATATATATATTCTGATTTCTTTTTGAATTTGTATGCCTAGTGAATTTGATCGTGATCACGATTCCAATATAATAAATTATAACCATGGAATATTAATGTTTGAGCCTTTTATATTATATTCTTACTCTGTCCTGGACATTGAGTTCTACCTGCATTCTATCCTCTTGGAAAATTATATATATATATATATATATTTGTATGTGTGTCTGTGTGTGTGTGTTGTGTGTGTGTGTGTGTGTGTGTGTGTGTGTGTGTGTGTGTGTGTGTGTGTGTGTGTGTGTGTGTGTGTGTATTTATGTATTTAAATAACGAAAATCTTGGTAATCCGTATGGCTAATCCCAAGGAGGATGAAATCCTGAGAGCTGAATGTTAATTCAGCGCGAATAATTTCAAGAGAAACAGACCACTTTAAGGCTCCATTGTAATAATTTATTTCACCAGAGACTTTTATTTTCCCTGTTTCTTCAGACATCACTTTCAAAAGGTGTAACGAAAAATGAAATTAAAATTTACACTTTTGACGGGCAGTATTAAGCTTATATAAGTTGACTTAGAAGGTAGCGAGGAATGGTGTGAGAGACATGGTCAAATTTGAGAGAGATGGGAGAGTTTTCAAATTATTTCTATATTTCTTTTTATTATAATACTTAATATTGAGGAAGGAGGGGATAAGGATCAGACATTGACCTATTTAATCGGTCGACTCAAGGGAAATGATATGGGGAAAGGAAAGGAGAATAAAGGGAAAAGAAATTGGGTTGTAAAGAGAAAAGAGATGTACTTAGGGTTTTCGGAGGAAATAGAGGTGTGGTATAGCTTTAGCAATTTAAGCAAACACAGATTTTATCGTTTGATAGTAATTTAAATGTTTAAAAAACTCCACAAAAAATTAATTTAATGCTTGTTATTAATTTAAATATTAAACTTCTCTACAAATAAATTAGGAATTTAATATAAGTTGAATACTATTTAAATTTTTCCTTAAATTTTACAGTTAAAGTTAGGTGGTGAATTAAGTGTTTAAACACTTAATTCACCACCTAACTTTAACTGTAAAATTTTAGGTTTCAAATCAAGATGGAGTAAGATTTGAAGGTAAGAGTAAAATAATTTCTGTTTTTTCATACATTTCAAGAAATTGATTTAATTTTAATATTTTTAACACCATGACTAATACTTAAAAAGTAACATGTTTTAAATGAAATCTAAATGATCAATTTAAATTGAGATTATCTCCAGATAAGTAAACATTTTCAAACTCACAATTCTAATTAGAAATTATTTAAAGAAAAACTAAGATTAAACGGTAATAAAAAAAAATTATGTCCTTCCATTAGAATATATATATATATATATATATATAAAACATACACCCATTTATAATTATATATACATATATATGCATACCACTATATCCTACACATATATTCACACATATATGGACTCATAAATACTTATATATATATATATATATATATATATATATATATATATATATATATATATATATATATATATATATATATACAAACACATATTCAACCCCATATACATGAATCGACACATATACATACACCTACCTAAAATTACGAATACACATATATATATATATATATATATATATATATATATATATATATATATATATATATATATATATATATATACACGCACCCACAATATATATATAGATATATATATATATATATATATATATGTACATATACACTTATACAGATGTATATACATATGCGCTAAATCCACTTATCCATATCCTAGTCCATATACACATTTGTATACATACAATTATGTATCCGCACACATATGTGCATACAATCATCTTCAAATCTAAAAATAAGCCAATATTTACCATCGTATATAGTTTTATTTTTAAAATGTAGTGAGTTATGTTGAGATGATTTCTATATCTGCATTTAAAAATCATCTCGTTATGTTGGTTCAGTAATTTATCAGGATCTTTATGCTTTAGCGACCCCACGATCACTCCCGGTGATGAGAGTCATGTTGTTGCCAGTGCCATATATCCATTATACAAGGTGCCCCTTATGTCTTGACACACAGGCAAAAATGGATATTTTCAAGAAATTAATTTTTCAACAACATTTTACTGAATTAGAATATTAATGAATAACATCTTCAAAATGATTTCTATCATTCGTGATGCAAAGGTTGATGCGCTTTGCAAGATGCACGTGAACTCGATGCAATACCTAAATGTTGCCGTCGATTTTATCGCATTCACTCTTTATTTGTTCAGTGAAACGGTTCATCTGTGATTTTCATTAATTACATCTTCTCCTTTTGCATAACCCGGAAAAAGAATCAATTGTTTCTTCTTTAAACAAAACCATGTTTAATCTGCGGAGGCGAAGAAATAGTTCAAAAGGTTTCTTATATGTCCAGTCTATTGGGAGACCCCGTATTCTGACATCATGGCATTTTGCCGTGGAAATTTTTGTAAAGAAAGTAATAAAAATGAAATAAGATTATTCATATTTTTATAGATAACGCCCATTGTAAATTGTGAACTATACTTATGCGACAAATTCTTTGTATTTATATAAGACATAGGCTATCAGGGTCTCTCGAACAAGTTTATCAGAATGTTTTCCTATCAAATCCAGAGCCTCAATCACAAGTAGAATTATTGATGTATTCATCTACCACACTTTCGAGATTACCATTTCAAGAACCCTGTATTTTGATAGATTTTTGAAGATCTTCAAAGATACATTACAAACTGCAGGGACTGCTATGTTAACAAGAAAACACATTCTGATCACGATTTCTGGGAGATTCCCTTTGATTGTTCTGTTTGTGTTTATCGTAAAGTCCCATACATTTGTTATAGGTCCTGTCATATCCGTTTCACCCATTTGACATGCATAAAACTCTTCATCAGATGTTTGTATTTCTTTAAGTCATGGGATAGAGGGAATCCCTTCAATGAGTCTATCGGAGCATTTTCCAATCAATCTGATGGCTCCAAATACAACTGGAATTGTTGATGTCCTCATGTGCCACATTTATTAGACTTCCACTTCAAAATCTTTGTATTCTGATAGTTTTTTGAGGATCTTCAAAGATATATTACAATATGCAGGAACTGTCAAATCAATAAAAAAAAAGTCATACTGTTTTTGTGGTCTTTGATCTCGATGTGTGGACGAATAGTTTTGATTTTTCTGTTTATGTGTATTGTAAAGTCCCATAAAATTGTTACACATCCGTTGTCTATAAATGGAACTGGCTGGTGTTCATAAAACTTTCTTGCGGTTTCTTTCTACTAAAAGTGCGGATATTAGCACATTTTTAATGCCAAGTTTATAAGCTGACACAAGATGGCCAATTGTTTCTAGATATTTATCACATAAATTTCATTTCGGGTTAACATAATTTGTCAGTGTGTTTGTTTGGTAATTTCAAGGTAACCAGGATAGGACATTTGTAGGAAGAATAAAAGCTTTGGTTTCACTTTTTAACCGTGCACTACGTAAACACTAATTACTATTATTATTATTATTATTATTATTATTATTATTATTATTATTATTATTATTATTATTATTATTATTATTATTTCCTTTACTTTCTGCCGTTTACACATTTCTTTCCGGGTCCCGCCCAGCGACCTAAGGTTAGAAATGGCATCATGACATTTTCCACTGACAAAAAAAAAATACATAGATAAAGCCCTTCGTATAGTGTGGGCTGTACTTGTCGGAATAATTTTTTGTATCTCTTTGAGGCATGGAATTCCAGGAATCCCTTCAATTAGTCTACTGGAATCTTTTCCAAACAATCCTAGGGATCCATCTACAACAGGGACTGTTGATGTTCCCATGTGCCACATTTTTGAGATTTCTATTCCAAGGTCCTTGTATTCTGACAGCTTTTTGTATATCTTCAAAGATACATTGCAGTCTGAAGGGACTGCCATATCAATAAGGAGGCACTTTTTTGTTTGTTTGCGGTCTCTAATAACAATGTCTGGACGGTTGGTTTTGATTGTTCTGTCAGTGTGTATTGTTTAGTCCCATAGAATTGTAACAGGTCCTATCTCCGTAACCGGGTCTGGGTGTGGTTCATACCAGTTTCTCATTATTATTATTATTATCATTATTATTATTATTATTAATTGATGGTCTTTTGTGGATATGGATCTTCAACAGATCACAGGGAGGAGTGGGTTATTACACGGCCGCAAACACCCAATATATTTTGACAGGGTCAAGAGTCAAACACTTAGGCGATCATGTTTCCTTTCGATTCATAAACGCCAAACGATATTTGCACGTAAATAAAATATGAACCAGACTTGAATTTCAACTCGGATCTCCGATTTCTTATTCCTTGGCATCATCTATTACCACACCAGTCACGAATCCAAGTTTACGGGAGCTGGTATCCTGGGTATGCCGATAAACTACATCTGGCAGCAAGGCCTCTGATCAGGAGGTTTAAGGAGCGCGGAGCCACATCTTAATTGCTGTTTTTCCCATGACCGGGCAGGTTACACTTGTTGTGGTCCCAGCTATGGGCAAATAGTGGGCCTCCCCCACCCCCCCAAAATACTATGAGAATATAAAATGCATTTCTATATTAAAATTACTGGCAATACATTTCTATATAAATAATGATCAACAATATCTATTTATTGTAAAATTACACACAATACATTTTATCTGTAGTTGAAGTCATACAGTTACGTTCAAAATATATTAAGCTCAAGCCATAAAATTCTGATTAATATACTTAGATTTCGGCATTAAATAACCCATAGAGCTTGATATGTGTTGTGGTAGGATCCACCTAATTTTCATAGTGGAGTACCGACGATATAAATATGGTCGGTACCTGGAAGAGAGGGGGAACGAATCAAGAGATCCAACTAGAGACTCTGCCCGACTGCGACTCAGTCAACACATTCTCCAGGAACGGTCTTCACAGGAATATACAAAAGACTATATGTAAATATTGTGTACACTTTCTTGTTTCAATACATTTTGTTCTAAGTACATTTTGTGTTGCATTATTATTCCATGCATTAGTCAAAATTCAACAACATGCCATTAGGCAAAATCAACCAACCATCAATATATGTTTATAGTAAAATTTCCAACAATAACTACTGATAGTAAAAATTACTAATAATACATATCTAAAGTACCATGACCAACAATATATTTTAAATGTAGTTAAATGTATACGATTACGCTCAAAATATCTTTAGTTAAAGTCATAAAATTGTGTTCAAAATATTTAGATTTCGGCATTAAATTACTCACAGAGGTGTTGATATACCGCTAAACAAATTCAACCTCCCAACCAATGTCATCTGGTATTCATCATTGGTCAGCTATCTACATGCGTATCAGTCTCGACGTTGCTTAACTTACCAGTAGATGTTGTTGTTAGTATTATTATGTTTTGAATCTGTTTGTTCGTTTTAGAAGCTGCCTCCTAAAGTCAAGAGTAATCAAGAGTGTGCCCGTCAACAAATGATGATTGATGGTACAGGTAGTCGGATATGGAATCTGCATTCCTAACATCATATCTCTTAACTGTGTGATGCTATTGGAATGTGTATAATAGTTTAATTCATTATTTTAAATATAGTCATAATACGAAATAAAATAAAAATCACACACACAGACGCACAAACACAGATACACACACATATTGTTTTAATGTTTAACTGGTATCAGTTACTCGTCAAATCATTATTATTATTCCTATCGAAGGAACATGCAGATTGGACCGGCTTTTATGACTGACGATTTATTTACAGGCGAATCGGATAGCTTACAATGGAGAAGCCAGTCTCCGCTTCGACATTTATTGCTGCCTGAACAACCAAAATAATAGACATAGGCGAAGAAGAAAAAAAATAAGATAAGGGTGTAATGTTGCTATGGGTCTAGGGTCAAGTGAAAATCGATCCACATTCATATCAACTACACCCCCATCTCAACTGTGCCAGAACCCACATGTCTCTTTTATATAAAATACTGCTGATTTTATGAAGCCTTTCGTAATCGCTAGAATGGGACCATTTAAGAACTGAGATTGACGTAGATAATGACAGTGTGCAATAAAGAAGGGCAGTAGCTGCATTTAAAAAGGCCTAACAATAAATGCTACTTCATATGTAGTGTAATAGTGCGTTGCTGGAAATTCTTTAGGCAGTGCAGTGTGATCGGGGGGTCGACAAATCTGAAACTAATGGTGTGCCGTCAAGTCATATTCGAAACACAAAATGAAATATCAAAAATCTTCATAATTAAGACATTTTCTATCATTTTTAGAACGAGCTTTGTCATCTAGACTTATTCGATTTTTTTTCTTTTTAATCATTTCACCCCAGGCAAGACAATAAAGCCTCGAGGACGGAAGAGGTTATTGGGTGCTAGAGAATATGAGGAAACTAGGATTAATGAGAGAGAACAATAAAATAATAAGAATTAAGAAAACAAAAGATAATCATTGGCATTGCATTTTAAATTTGTGAACCTCAAAACCAAAGAAGTATTTCACAAGCGAGAAGTTTCATACACAAAACTATTAGCATAGAACTTACGGTTACATTAGTATATTTACACTGTAAAAAGATGAGACCTCACCGCCAATCTAGTTATGCGCTTAAATTCATAAACTCTACGTACCATAGAGGAAAGTTCGGAAAACAATTATTATGAAAGTATTTATAGAAAACAAACAGGGAAGCTACGTTACGGCTGTGAGAAAGGGTCTAGAGCTGTATGCCAGGTCAACACCATAAATATTACTGATTCATGTTTGGATTTTATCAAGAATCTATAAATATATAGCAGGGCCACCAAACCAGATTTATGAAGAAGGTGAGTTTGATGTTATCGTCCTGCGGAGGTAATACCATGAAAAGCTTCCATGGTATTCAATCATGCCAGTGAAATTGTGTAGGTCGCAGTCGGAAATCACTTGCCATCGAGACCACGTGTTTGCGTGCATCGGCGTTTTCCGAACTGCTGATCAGAACAGACTATGTATTCTTTTCCAGAAACTCTAAATAACGTCCAGTCAGCACAGATATAGTATAAACCAAAGGTAAGCATTGTAGGTGTTTTTACAAAAACAAATGTGTCGGAGAAGGTGTCTGCGACAAGGATTGGCTAGCAGACGGATGTACACGGAAAAGCGGAGTATATGGCAATTAAAAATATGTATGTATGATTAAAAAAAGGAATGTAATGTGAACTGTCTACACTTTAATCATGAAAACTAACATCATGCCAGGCTTGCTTTATTGATAGCTCACGAGAAAACCTTACACCAAAGAGCCGACTTGGAGGTGATGATATATATACACACATATAATAAATAATAGCTGACCACTCGTATTCGAGGATCCCGTCTACTAGGGCGGCTAGCCAATTCCCATTGGATATATGTGCTTGTTCAACATCTACAGGGCCAAACTGTGGTTTATACTGTAACCATACTGAGCAGACTTACAGTTTCTGGGAGAGAACGTGAAACATGACATGATCAACAATCTGAACAACGCCAGCCCACTCAAACCTACGGTCACAATGACTTGTGACTACGTGTTAGCACAGCTATCGACGGCCTCCAAGTGTACTGTCTACCCAATTTCACTCACAAAGATTGGGTCAACCCGTGGTATGGTTTTCAGGCACTTTACAAATGTGCTGCGCGATGGGATCGTCCCCTTCCAGAGAAAAGCAACAGGTTAAAATCGTTTTGTGACAGCCCCACTATGCCTCCCCAATTGAGCAATGGTAAGAGGAAAAGCATGATTCCGGCATTCATTAACGGTATCAACACACACACATATATATATATATATATATATATATATATATATATATATATATATATATATATATATAATGAAAAACAGTGAGATATATAATCCGGTGTTCTTATTGCTATTTTGATTTTGATTTTTACAAAAGAGTGCTCAATGTAAATTTACAGAACAGAAATATTATAAATTAACTTATTTAAAATATGTTTTTTCGCTACACAGTAATAACCCTGTTTCAAAAATGGAGCTAAAAACTTTAAATTTAATTATATAATTAAATTAAAAGCATTAGTTCCGTTTCATCTTCAAGCGAATAATGGAATAACTTATTTTTAAATTTACTGAGTTTTAAACGCTGATATAAATTCACAATTTACTGTTTCCAAGGATATAGAGAAATTCAATCATTCAGACAGGAGCAGTAGCGTGTTCATTTTTATTAACTATTGTTGTATCAATTATGAGTTACGTTCGAAAAAGAGGTTAAGTTTAGGGAGGGTAGGGGTGTATTTTCCAACGAATTCTGACATCCGTTAAATGCATGTCGTCTGGGGCTTTTTTTTATTAACGGTAAAAATCTTTTCGGTATTTTTTTTCTTATTTGTATCATTGAAGATTCTTTTTAGGTGTGTTTGTGTTAGAATACGTTTTCTTAACTACAATATTAAAATATTTTTACTTTTAATTACTAATAGACTATATTTCTTTTTAAAAACAAGTAAATGTAATAGAATTACTTACCTTATTTAAAATTATTTTTTCATAACAAATATAATTATATGTATTACCAGCTTCCATTTTTAAATTTTATTTTTAAATATTATTTAAGGAAAAGTTGTGACAATGACGGCAAAGAATAGCTATTTCATTTCTCTGATTCAGTAACTTTTTATTTTTTATAAACTTAGAAATATATAGTTTCTCATGTATTCACAAAGGACATGGATCATTTAATGACCTACATATTCTAGCTTTTCTTATTAATTTCCATTTTACTGTAGGTGTTTTATTGTATTCTTTTAAGTGCCAGAAATACTTTGAAAGCGATGTCTGATTTCTGTATTTATTTATCCTAAATGAAGTTTGATGTTGATTGAACCGCTTTTTGAACATATGGCTTGTGCAACCTATATGGATTTTTATGTTTTTCCGGATTCTCAATACATGAGATATTGCATTAGTATACTAATGATTCCGTGCGAGATTTATTTTGTAGAGGTCAGTTATGAGGGTTTCTACAGTTACATAATTTTTGTTTATCTTCATCTCTTTTTATTTTTATATTGTCTAAATATCTTTGGTTTTGGTCTAAGTGTTTATTGAAGCTATTAGTATTATGTTTCTTAATAATTTTTTGTAAGTTTTCAGTACAGCTGTAACTTAATTTTAGTGTATTTGTATTGAAAATAGTATTTATTTTACTTTCTCTAGGAAAGTGCTTAACTATTAATTCAAGAAATTTTTGTCCTAATTTGTTCTTTACCATTTGGTTGTATGGGGGTGTATACCAAATTATTTTTCTACTTCTGTTCTTTCTATGCTTTCCAGATTCCTTTTTTATATAAGTTAGTTTTGGGTTTTTGTAGCCACTATCTTTTATAGCTTTATTATAGAAATTAATATGTTCATAGAAAATATTTACTGAAATTGTACTTATTCTTTTTCCGATAGATAGAGGTATATGCTTAATTATAGATGGATGGTGATTTGATTTAGGGTGTATATATAAAGGATTGGTATTGGGTTTTTTATAAGGTATGTATACATTTTTCATTAAACCTAATGTTATATCAAGGAAGTTAACTTTTTTAATTTAGTGCTTACCGTAATTTTTAAGTTCAGGCTTTTAAATTCTTTATATAATATCATTCTAATTTTATCGATTTTAAAGTTAGTAGAGTTCCTTATAACCATAAGTCCATCGTCTCTGTATAAACCAATGTCAGCCATATTAATTTCACGGTGCGCTGTAAGATTGTTTAATATAAAAAGACCTATGAGATCAGAAGACTCAGCTGAGTCTAGTGATCCCATTGTGATGTCAAAGTGGTCATATGAATTTTTTATCCATTGCTTATCTTCATGCATCAGTACCGATTTTTCTTTGCTTTTATAATAATGCTCTTTTCTTCTTCAGTAATACCCGTGAACTGGGTAGCAAAGTCCAACGCATTCATGAACAGTTCGCTTGAAGTTGAAATGGAACTAATGCTTTTATTTTAATTATATAATTAAATTTTAGCTTCCATTTTTGACACATGGTTATTACTGTGTAGCGAAAAAACATATTTTAAATCAGTTAATTTATAATATCTATGCTCTGTAAATTTACACTGAACACTGTTATGTAAAAAATAAAAATAAAAGATATCAATAAGAACACCGGATTATATATCTTAATGTTCTTTCTTTTTATTTATATATACATTGGCTCCTAATCAAAGTCAATTACACTTAATCTTTATGTTTAACAAGAAAAAATATGAGGAAATAAATTTCGTTATTTTTCTGAAGAACATTCCTAATACGAACAAAAATGATTATTTCGTTATATTAATGCGAAAAAGAGAGGAACTCATACGAAGGATGAGATGGAGAGCTTACTTCTTCCTTCAACTGAATAACTTACAAAACAATAAGGAGGTTTACAGTTTTAACAGTAAAAAAGCAGTACCGTTTATTCATAGTTTGTCTGGTTTCGAAGATGACCTATTGGAAATAATAAATAACATAAATTTCCATGAAAACAAATGCCACTTCCAAAAACGCCTGGATAAAATAGTAAAAGACATACACAACGGATACAAATATCTAGAAGACACTTATGAGGATTTTTAGCTTCCATTAATGAAACATGGTTATTACTGTGTAGCGAAAAAACATATTTTAAATCAGTTAATATATATATATATATATATATATATATATATATATATATATATATATATATATATAATTTAAATAAAAACAGACCACTTTAAGATTCCATATAATAAATTATTTCACCACAGCCCTGTGGTAAAATAATGTATTACATGGAACCTTAAAGTGGTCTGTTTTTAATTAAATTATTAGCTCTGATTTACATTGAGCTCTCTGGATTTTATCCTCCTTGCGTTTATAAATCATGGCTTGAAGTAACTGTTTAAAGGATGACCAGTTTTTCTCGTTGGAACTTCTACGAATCTACATTTTGTGGTCATGTCTTCCGATGTTTAACCATTGCCAATTAAACATGGAAAAAAATGGGGGAAAATGTATTTCCTTTAAATAATATGTGAAATAACCACTCTTCACCAAATGAAGGCCGCAAGAACCGAAACCCGTTAGGCAAAAATATATGGAAAATGAATTATAATATTGATATATATAAGACATTACAATAAAAACATTTGTGGCTTTCCACTTCTCTTTAAAATATACCCTTTCTCTCGTTAGAATATCTGTAATGAGTCCCTTATATATATATATATATATATATATATATATATATATATATATATATATATATATACATGTCATTCACAGACAGTACTGTTTCGCTGTATCACAGCTCCTCAGTGTGACTAGACTTCCGAATGCCTCAAGCCAGGATTGAAACACAACTAATTTGGTGTCAGCCATAACTATCTTCACTCGGTAGAGTTATACAACTAAATCTAGTGTATTGTTTTTACAAATGTAAACAAATGCCAATCAGCCAAAGTGCTCCATTCATTTTTACTGAAGAGCTTTGCATTAGTGCAGGTGGCTGTTGTTTATAGAATTAGCTTATCACTCAACAGTGCTCGATTGACATGTATTTTCAAGAGCTAAATTATGTCATTCACAGACAGTACTGTTTCGCTGTATCACAGCTCCTCGGTGTGACTAGACTTCCGAATGCCTCAAGCCAGGATTGAAACACAACTAATATATATGTATATATATATATATATATATATATATATATATATATATATATATATACATATATATATATATATATATATATATATATATACAGAAATGTATATATGTACAATAAGTACTGCATATATATATATATATATACTTATATAAATAATATATATATATATAAATCACACACACACGCACACGCACACACACACATATATATATATAGAGAGAGAGGGGGAGAGAGAGACAGAGAGAGACAGACAAACAGAGAGAGTTAACCGACTTAAAACTATTATTTTCAAAATTGAAAATTTTCCTGAAAGAACAAATATTTGCGGATATCCAGAAAGAATATGCCACTCTGTAGAAAAATATTATGCTATACTTTTTCCAAGAATGCCTATGAAAAATGTGCACACGCGTTTCAGGAATCAATAGCATCACGAAACGATGTCTTTGATGGTGACATTATTCAATTGTAAACCAGATAAGCAAACGTTGCTTTCACAGAGTTATTTCTGAATTTAACATCACACTTACACACACATAGACAAAGACACACACATACACACATACACAAAGCCACAGAAACACACACATACATAAAGAGAGAGACACATACACACATATTGGACATAGAATAGACTACACAGATGCAGTTTCGCACAACACTTCAAATTGATACAAAACCATAAACATCAAGCTGAAATATGGAGTCGTTTTCTTTAATTGGCTCGTCACATGGATGGCATGCTTGGCGCCAAAACCATCCTGAAATAAGTAAACTGCCAGCTGTATAAAACTTCTCTTGAATAACAATGGTTAAAAATTGATTGAGGGTCTTCACAAAGTCCATCCTTATTTAAACCGTGTGGACTAGTATTACAGATTCACAAAGAACATAAACCAAATCACTTAAAGACTACGAACGAGAGAAACAAATAAAATGGATGGAACATAAAGTGAAAATAAGGGCTTCATCAAGATGTTAACAATCCACATATCTTCAAATCAAAGTTTAAGAAGAAATATTTAATTAATACTGCGAAGAGCGATAAAAGCTACTAGACTAGAGAAATGTGTTTTCCTAAAAAAAGTGTTTTAAGAGAAAAGTGTTTTAAGAGAAAGTTTTTATAAAATTAAACCGGAAACAGTACTCTCTCTCTCTCTCTCTCTCTCTCTCTCTCTATACATATATATATATATATATATATATATATATATATATATATATATATATAATTGTGAAAATGCTTTTATATATATATATATATATATATATATATATATATATATTATAAATTAATAGATTTAAAATATGGTTTTACCGCTACACAGTGATGACCATGTTTCAGAAATGGAAGCTAAAGCCCCTGAATTTAATTTTGTTATTAAACCAAAGACATTAGTTCCATATATATAAGAACACCGGATTTTATATCTTACTGTTCTTTCCTTTTTATTTATATATACATATATATATATATATATATATATATATATAATTATTTCTTCGAAAATTATAACATAAACATGTTATAAAATCACTACAAAAATAGACATTTTTTTTCATCACTTCCGGTATCTTATTAATCGATGGTGTTGGATATAGAATAAAGGCCTTTATCCTACATTCATTTTTATGTTATAATTTTCGTATAAATAATTATATTTGCTCTACTCTGTAATGAGCACTCTTTTAAGAATAGCATTTGTTGGTTATTGGAATTTATTCCGTATACACCAACCCTATACTTGATATATATATATATATATATATATATATATATATATATATATATATATATATATGTGTGTGTGTGTGTGTGTGTGTGTGTGTGTGTGTGTGTGTGTGTGTGTGTGTGTGTGTCTGTGTGAAACAAGAAATAATGAAAAGCTTCAAAACCGTAGGATTTACAATATATATAAAATCAAATAAAAATGCCGTAAATTTCATCGATATAATATTTGATGCTGAAAATTTCTCAGAGTTAACCTGTAGAAAAGACAATATTTATAAATATAAATGACAATAGGAAAACTGTAATAGTTGCCGACGCGTTTCGTCCAATGTGGATTTTCTCAAGGCAAAAAGCGAAATCAATTCATTTAAAAAAATAACTAATAATAACGAAAACAAAATGTCTTTAACAACTGGAAGAATTTAGAGAACGCTATTTTCATACTGTTAACTGAAAATTACGTCAATTACTGTCAAGTGTAGATATTGTTATCATTTCTTTGTTACGGATTCAACTATTTTCTTTTGATTTCACGATATTTTTGTGTACGTTTGTTTGAGAGAGTAGTAATTCTGTTAAGAAAGGTGATATAGGGAAAAAGCCTGGGCGTAGATTAATATTTGGATAATATTCAATGGCGGCACTCTCTAGGATTTTCCTTCTGAGTGAGTTATTTTCTTTTTTTTTATGTGTAGCATTTTTAAAATCAAAATTGTGGATGAATTTATTTCTATGTATGACTATTGCATTAGCTAAGTTGTTTTGTTTTTGTGAAGTCTCTTTTGTGCTCATAAATGCTGTTCTTCCCAATATATTGGAGAAACAAGTAGAAATTTAAAAAAAAAACACAGAGAGTCCATGCGTGCGTGGGTTAATTACCATAACACTAAGTGACAATTTTTACTCACATTATATATATATATATATATATATATATATATATATATATATATATATTCGTGTAAATTTTTTAAAAAATATATATACTGGTGTAAATATCCTTAAAATCTTATAAAAGATATGTGTGGAAAAACAAGCAAGTATAAAGAAAGTTATAGGAGAAAACTGTTTACAACATAAGAATGTATCATCCGAAGGTAGTGAACAAATTTTTGCATAGACATTTAAATTAAATTAACGCCATTATTGTCTTGATACAGAAACTTAATCAGGGTGTTTACTATCCACAGCGTCTAATGACTTATGACTTCATATATGGCTTCGCTAATTTGACGTATTGTTCACCTGGGATGTTGTAATATTCCTCCTGTCGTTTCTGCCATAAATCAGTTACTGTCATTGTCTCGCGTGATACACGCTCAGGCGATCAGGTATCTTTCGATATATGACTGACGAGGCAGATTTTTTTTCCCGCAGTAGGTTGTCTTTTCTTTCTGCAGTAGACCAGTTGCCATCCAAGGCTATAGAAACCTGTCTGTCCTGCTATTTACCCATAGCTGGTGGGAGAAGAAGAGTATTTATACCTTTCTCAAGGGTATTAGCACGTAAGTGAATGCAATGGATTCGACTGGAATTCGAACTCGGCTCTCCAATTCGGTCAATCCGAGCCGATAGCAATTACTCCACCGTGCCTCTATACAAGTACGGTCCAAATATTCTCAACCGGACTGAAATCGAAACCGTTTACTGGCATTGATATAACGTAGACTTTTTCATCTCAGTTCTTTTATCTGCAGTGTATTTTTTTTACTGAGAAGCGCTATATTTCCCCTGAGTATTCAACCAATCCTGAAGCAATCAACATTGTACGACCAAGTGAATTCCGTCTTAAAGGCAATTGATACAAAATTTAAGGAGAGCATATTCAATTTAGATATCTAGTGATCCGGGAAATATGAAAACTTTGGCGTAGTTATATTAAAATTATGAGCCAAAGAATGTTTCTAATCATTTCACCCCAAGCAAGGCGATTATGTCACTCAGACGCAAACTTTTACCGGACGTGGAAGAGAATGACAAAAACTTCAGTGAGGAGAAAAGACCCTAAAAGGATAACATTCAGGAAGACTGAAGATGGTGATTGGTGTTGATCCTGAAGTGTATGCAATTTTTCAGCTATCAAACTGTTATATACGTGAAAATGGTTAAATATTTTGAGGCCGGGAATTTCTTTCGCTCTGTAATTGATCTATTTATCTTGATCAATGTTTCCCTACCTTTTTACGCAACGGCTCACCTAGGAGCAAATGAACATATCACGGCACATTTTTAAAGGGTATACATTTAAATGTTTTGGAATAAATCAAAAATTTTATATATATATATATATATATATATATATATATATATATATATATATATATATATATATATATAGACACAAATATGAAGTTAATTTATTTCACTGTTTCTGTTCAACAATTTGTGCAGCTTATTTAGTGGGCAACTTGTGCCTGGTGTTTTTTCCCCTGATTTCTTCAGTGTTTGGCCGAATGTGTGATAAGCAGACCTCATTTCTTTTTTAGTTGAGTATAATCTTTCTTGCTTCTTATTTTTTTATGTTATTTAGGATTGAGAAGTCTAATTCACATAAATAAGAAGTAGAAAATTGCAATAAAACTGATAAAGCCTTTTCAGCTAATGTGGAATAAAAATTTTAATACTTATTGATTTATTCAAATACTAACGCTGTAAAATTACTACTTCCATACACGCACGCACGCTCACGTACATATATGTATGCCATGACGGAACTGTCTGTTTTAATATCCACGACGAATTAAATGTTAAGTCCATGCCGCTTAGCGGCTTTATTGCCTAATTGGGGAGAAATATTTTTTAAAACAAAATCATTATATTGCACCAAGATGTGCCCAAAGATTAAAGCAGGCTCTCAACGAAAAACAACCTGTTGTTCAGTAATATTCTTATACAATGTAGCATTTATTTAGCTATGTGACTGAATGAATGGGTCAACATCGACGACAGAGATCGCCACCACTTACATACATTTCCTATGAGTTTAATATTTAGTGTGAGCAAAATCCCACCTAGAGATAATCTGATATAAACCCTTGTGCAAATTAATTCAGACA
The DNA here is from genome assembly GCA_964036315.1 of Acanthosepion esculentum. Classification (NCBI taxonomy): domain Eukaryota; kingdom Metazoa; phylum Mollusca; class Cephalopoda; order Sepiida; family Sepiidae; genus Acanthosepion; species Acanthosepion esculentum. Next base: position 5,906,647 of record OZ038515.1, on the reverse strand, counting down.
ACAACTTTAGTTTCTTTTCTTTCTCCATACGGTCATTTTTAGACCTACTGACAGTGACAGGGTGTAATCGATTTCTATCTTTCCCTCAGATTAGGTTATTTGCAGTAGTGTGCATTAATATGAATCTATTTTGGGGGTGTATGATTAAATTTGTTTGGCCTTGAAAAATACTGCGTCATTCGTGATTGCATCAGATTTTTATCCCGCCCATACACTATTGTCTCGACTGTCGATTATTTGTCCTACGGCCATTATCTGCGATGAAAGTTACTCCAGGGAAACGTACGAAAAATTATAACGCTGCACGAACACAGTGGCAAGCCTTAACAGTGAACAAATCAAATTACTATAGACTGACCCGGAGACTCTCCTGATTTAAATTTAATTGAGAATCTCTTGTCTATCTGCACGGAACGACTTCGTGAAATGGACAAACGAAGTACAAACATGTGCACTAGTTTATGTTTCATTGGAAATATACAACAAAAGAGTAAATAATGAATGAATTATTCGTTTTGATTTAATTAATTTTCACAAGGGTGTACTGTTGGCTATTAGATCCAACCAAATTACCACTCATGATAAATTTTCCATCCAGTCAGCCTGCTGGCTCCCGAAGTTTAATCTCCCTTTCTCCTGTGATAATGCGATTTATAAGGCTGCACAAAACTCAAATAAACAATGCTAGAACTTGTGGACAAACTTTTCAACATGAAGCTGATCGAGATCATTGCAGCTGATCTCTCCTCTGACGGTTATATAACAAATCAAAGTGGGAGAAAATATGCTTGAAATATTGAATATCTCAAAAACCAAGCTCGTGTCGTTTAATCATCACCAGTCTGACAATGGTTTTTCTCTTGTTACGATTAGCAGTCGAACTCTCAGGGAAGAACAATGTTTTGGACGTCAACTGGGTCATCACGGTAGATCTCAAGTAGAATTCAAAATGGTGGAAATATATCATTCATTACTCATATCGCCATGTATTCTCTTGAAAAGTGTCGAATTTGAATTTTAATGGAGCATTTCTGTTATATATTGACTGATTTTTCTCAATCCTTACTTACCAACCTTGACAGATTTTAAAATAGTTTTCCCGTCTTGTGCGTAAATTTTTTATTCTCTGTTTTTGCAGGCTATTTACAACAGACGTAACATAGAAAGGTTATTGCTATTTCCATGGCAACTGTTCAGATGATCTTCATTCTTTCGATTACGACATTTTGTTTCTCCGATTCGCCATGCTACTTTATCAAATCACACACCTGTCCTCCATATTCGAAATCGAAGAGGAAAATTCCACTCATACGAACAGACTCTCCCGATTATGTGATGTGGACCCGAAGTAGGGGCCACGGAAGGAAAACACGGAACACGGGTTAGAGTTAAGAAAGACATATTAAGCAGAAAAGTTACAAAGAATAGTGTAAGAGTAAGCAGAGCTTACTATGCAGTGGTGTCCGATATTGGTATCGTACGCGGCTGCGCATTACTGGTGCTACTCCCATGATACTACCATTGACACAATAATATAGTACTGGGAGAGTCCATGATGTAGGAAAGTATCGGTCTCACAAAATTATGCTTCCGTGAAAACTACGATCTTAAACACGCCATGTCTAACGTCAATCGTCATTTCTTCTTATTCTCATAATATTGATTTCCTACCTCACACCACCTCATCTCTCATTCACATCATGCACCTTATTCGTCATAATCATTTTAAATGTAACCCTCTACCTTGAGAGACTATCGAGTCTATTATTGTGTGAACAAGTATAAATATGAAAAAAAAGAGAACTTAAACTCTTCCGCTGCCTGATTATGCAATGGTGCTGTTTTAGGTGGGCTCACTGGTGTTATATGCTATCATCATGAATATATAGCTTTCTAGAACAGAGGTTGGTAACCTAAGTCACGCGCACCCCATGTGGCTTGCCAAGCAATTTCCAATGTCGTGCAGCCGCAATTGACATCATGAAGTCTGAACCAATAACTACTACAACACAAAGAAGATATTTAGCTGTTTCATTTTTAATATATAATAAGGTATATACTGACCTTGACTTGTATAAAAATACGTATACTGCTGACATACTGAATGAGTTTAAAACCGTAAGCAGGCACATAGTTGGTAAAGGTTTGCCGGTCCTTTGTTCTAGAGAATTACAAATTTCGATCAATCCTTTGGCCATTGCAGAAATCGTCATCTCCCGAGTTTTCATGCGACAACCCGAACCCGGAATTCTTGAAGAGCTAGCCATCGTCTTAACTAATGAAACGATTTCGATGACCAAAAACTAATATGTCTTTACAATGCTGTTCTATACCTTTGATAAATATAATAAGAAATAACTTCTAAATATAAACATATATATAAATTATATAAGTAATCTGACTTGGCGTTGCATAAAAATCACGGAGACTGAACCGTCTACGCCGAAAAACAATAACCTATCCAAAAGCTACTGGTGGCACTAGGAATGGCAGTGCCGCCTTAGCCACCGAAACTGTGTTACCTCCCCTGGTTGGCGGCTGATGAGGACAAGGAATCGATCGTGCTTTCACACGTTGTATGTAGAAAAATATTGAAATATATGTTTTGGACGTTGGTTGGTTGATTTTGTCTAGCGGTATATAAACCTTCATGTGTTAATTAATACTGAAAATGAAATATTTTAATATAATTTTATAACTTCGGTTAAATATATTTTGAACGCAATTATATGCCCCCAACTACAGATAAAATGTATTGTTGACCGTTTTTCAAAAAATATATTGCTGGCCATTTTGCTTTAAAAATGTAATTTTCTATAAATAGGAATTGTTGGTAACATTTTTATATAAAAATTTATTACTGGTATTTTTACTATAAAAAAAGTATTTTTATATTTTAGTACTGTTTTCTTTTTGTTTGGTAGTTCACTATTTGCCCATAGCTGGACCCTACCCGGTGCTGCCACACCGACTCGGGGTGAACATGGGAATAACAGCAGTTAAGATGTGTTTCATTTCTACTCAAAACCCTCCACTCTCCCGATCAGAGGCCTTGCTGCCAAATGTAGTTGTATCGTCAAACCGAGGAATAATTTTGTACGCAATACAATTTGCAATGTTTCAAGTTGATTCCTATTTTAACGGGGTCGGATCAGTTGAATTTGAATGGGAATCCTTCTTTATATATCTATATACTTGCTCCATATCATGTATGCACTTCTGCGATGCTTGCTTGCAGCTTCCTGTTGAAGATGCTTACTGGGGATTATGTCCGAACCTTCAGTGTCTGCAGAGCCAACCTCTGGCTTTTATGTTGCAACTGAGATAAATGGATCTTAGGTTCTGTTTCTGGGAGAGAGATCTGAATCTGGTTTGATCGGCCAGTACGCTGGGTCACGATGACTTGTAATTTCTTGCTAACACAACTCTCGACAGCAATTGGACTATTACTGCACATACGTACGCTTATGCGCGTGAGGCTTCCTACACACGGGCACACACACTATAAATATGCAATATGTCAAATATATATTCATTATTAGTATATATATATATATATATATATATATATATATATATATATATATATATATATATATATATATATATATATATATATATATATATATATATATATATATATATATATATATATATATATATATATATATATATATATATATATATATATATATATATATATATATATATATATATATATATATATATATATATATATATATATATATATATATATATAGCCACCGAAACCGTGAGATCACCCATGGTCGGCGTCTGATGCAGACAGCACGTCCTAACACACGTTGTATGTTAAAATATATAGGCACGGTGGAGTAATGGATAACGGCTTGGATTGAGGAATCGGAGAGCCGAGTTCGAATTCCAGTCGCATCCATTGCATTCACTTATGTGCTAAAACCCCTGGGAAAGGTGTGAATCCTCTTCTTCTTCCTCCAACTATGGGTAAATAGCCGGACAGACTGGGTTCTATAGCCTTGGATGGCAACTGGTCTAGGAGAAGAATTCAAAACGTGCGGAGGGTGGTTTGAGGACCTTGTTGCATTCGCTGCACCAGGTCCCTGTATTCGTCCCTCCAAAATGCGTGAATGGCCCTGCACAAAGCCTTCACCAGTATAATCGAATCTCCTGTGTAGGTGTCGGGCTTTCAGTTTCTAGGAACTGATCTGCCTGATCCTCATACGTCGAATTCGACGGGAGAATCGATCATATATATATATATATATATATATATATATATATATATATATACTAATAATGAACACTATATATATATATATATATATATATATGTATATATATATGGTGTTCCAATAATTTGGACCGATTTTAAATATGAATTAATTTTAAGAATTTACAAACACTTCTTCCAGTTGCACTCTCGGTTGGTCGATTATGTTGACCAAATAAATGGCGAAGTGTGCAAAATGCATGTCTGTTTGAACGTCCCTTTTATGACTGCTTTGATCACCTTCACACGTTGATTGATTGTTAACCTTTCAATGGCTGAAATTTCCAAAGACTTAAGTTGATAAATCTCAAAGAAAGAGAAACAAAAATCATTAGAGGCTTAAAGTTAATTCACATTTAAAATCGGGCCAAGTTATTGGAACAGTATCTTATGTCACATACCGTTTCCCTTCTGCATTCTGACATTCGTAAAACCCTTATAGATAATACTAAAATTATTGATAAACATACAGACATTAGACGCCTTAAAATCTTAGAAGCACAACATATTAAAAGCAAAAGACCTCTTATTAATCACATAGATTACAATATTTCTGGAAACATCCTTCAACGTTTATAATATGTTTCTACATAATTAGATACACCACATAACCATTTCCTTTGAACTTTTTAAATTTCATAACGTATTCTTCGATTTTTTGACTTGTATAATAAGAAAAATCTTTTTCACGTCTTCACATGATTAAAAATCTTCGCCATACACGTGATAACATCATCGCGTCTTTTGAAATTAAAATTATTTTGTAACATTTATTTAGTTTGTAAAAATAAAATGTAGCATCATGATTCCGCTACAAGACATTTTGCAAATGTTTTTAAAAAATTTGACTCTACATATATATAAGACATTGTAAACAAAATTGACCCTGAAGATGAACAATGATGTTCGAAAGTACTCGGTTATCTTACGGACAATATTTATTTCAATATAATTTTCAAATAAAAAGTCTCATTAGAAAATATGAGAAAATTCAAAAGAGAATATGCAGGACTATGTTGTCTTTGACATTCAACACATGTTTAAAAGAAAAGTTGCTGCCAAATTATACACACATATATATAAAAAAAAGAAAGGACAGTAAGATATATAATCCGTTGTTCGTACTGATATTTTTATTTTTATAAACCAGAGCTCAATGTAAATTCACAGAGCATAAATATTGAGCACTGTTTTGTAAAATTAGTGAGTTATTTTCTTTTTTATCAGTGTAGCATTTTTAAAATCAAAATTGTGGTTGAATTTATTCCTATGTATGACTAGTGTATTAGTTAAGTTGTTTTTGTGAGGTCTCTTTTATGCTCATAAATACGTTTTTTTTTAATTTCTACTTGTTTCTCCAATATATTGGGAGGAAAAAAGAAAATAACTCAAAAGGAAAATCCTCGAGAGTGCCACCATTGAATATTACCCAAATATTAATCTACGCCCAGTCCTTTTCCCTATTTCTCCTTTCTTACCAGAATTACTACCTTCCCAAACAAACGTACACAACAATATCGTGAAATCAAAAGAAAATAGTTGAATCCGTCAACACAGCAATTATAACAATAACACGTGACAATAATTGACGTAATTTCAGTTAACAGTATGAAAATAGCGTTCTCTAAATTGTTCCAGTTGATAAGGCCATTTTGTTTTGTTATTATTAGTTACTTTGTTTAAATAAATTAATTTCGTTTTTTGACTTGAGAAACTCGACATTGGACGAAACACGTCGGCAACTATTACAGTTTTCCTGTTGTCATTTACATATATATATATATATACACATATATATATATATATATATATATATATATATATATATATATATGTATGCGAAATCATTTAAATATTTAGGAAGTAAGATGAATGTAAATTCATCTCTGGATGACGAAATAACAAATCGAATCTCCAAAGCTACAAGAGTATTTGGGAAGCTTCGCCACCACCAATGTAATGACAGGGGTATCAAATTGGACACCAAAATACCTTGTTTATAGAGTAGGCGTTTTCACCACACCGTTGCACGTGTCAGAATCATGGACCCAATATAGGTTTCAAATCCATTAGCTGGATGTCATTCGCAAAAGTTGTCTCCGTGCGATCCGTGGCTATACCTTTGACGATACGTTGTCCAGTTCTGATCTTTTCAAAAATTGCAACAATGCTTTTTCTTGATGCAGTCACAACTACGCTGGGATGATCATGTTGCAAGGATGAGTGACGACAGAATACTTAAATTCCCCATGAATAGCCAGCTTGGTAGTGGACAAAGGACTGTTGGACTCAGGTATAAAGATAACTTAAAGAGTAACCTCTCAGCTGTCAATGTTCCCTATACTAATTTCGAGTGAGTTGCCCTGAATAGAAATAACTGAAGATGTTTGTGCCAGGGTGATATTAGAAATTTCGAAATCAGTCGTATTGACCGTCGAAGAGACGACAGAGAACGGCAAAAAGCCTCAGCAAATATACCTGTTGCTGTGTCCCGAGAATCTCATTGTATGAACTATGATGCAACAGGTCGCTAGTGTGACTGAAGTATCATATACGACACAAACATATATATATATATATATATATATATATATATACGAATATACGAGGGTCATTCAATAAATAAGGTGAATTTTTCGGTATAAGGATTTCTAATACAGATAGTTGCTTACTCTTTCTATTTTTTTTGTTTTACTTCTTTTTCACATGGATTTAATTTCTTTTGCAGATTAAAAAAAACTTTGACAGTTTTGGCGATTAACAAAGATGGCCGACCAAGAAGCATGCTCTAGGATTGAACAGCGGTTAGTTATCAAGATTTTGGTTGCTGAAGGGTGCAAACCAGTTGAAATTCATAGGAGTATGTCAACTGTGAATGTCAACTGTGTTCAGCCAAACAATGTCTACAAGTGGGCTAAATTGTTTAAAGAAGGACGGAGCAGTGTTACGGATGAAGACAGGCCGGGGGGGGGGGCTTACAGAAGTGAGGTATCCTGAGGTGATCCAATCAGTCAATGACAGAAGGGTGACAGTGGATGACATTGCAAGGACTTTGAGCTTATCTGTTAGGACAAACGCAGGGGTCATCAGTCAGAAGGAGTCATCTTGCATCAGGACAACGCAAGACCTCACAGAGCAGCCCAAACGGTGCAGACCATCAACGATCTGGGCTGGGAACTGCTCCCTCATCACCCTTACAGCCTAGACCTTGCCCTTTCAGACTTTCACCTGTTTGGTAACTTGAAAGCGTTCACGAGAGGCACGAAGTTTAAAAGTGATGATGAAGTCAAAAGTGTTGTGAGCGACTGGCTGAGACATCAGTCCAAAGATTTTTACGCTGAGGGAATACGGAAGCTTGTGCACAGATGGGAAAAGTGTGTGACAGTGCTCGGAGACTACGTTGAAAAAAAGAGTAAGCTTCTATCTGTATTAGAAATCCTTATACCGAGAAATCCACCTTATTTATTGAATGACCCTCGTATTAAGAAACGGGACACTTTCCTTAGAAAGAAAGAAAAGGGTACGGAACTGTTACGTAAAATCATTCCTCCCATATGACAGGTGATCCTAGAAAATCTCCTCACAGATGAAGTTGAATATTGCAATAATATCTATGATACAAATGGATACATGACGAAATTAAATCCATGTGAAAAAGAAGTAAAACAAAAAAAAGCTTATATCTGTATTAGAAGTCCTTGTACCGAAAAATTCACCTTATTTATTGAATGACCCTCGTATATATATATATATATATATATGTGTGTGTGTGTGTGTGTGTGTGTGTGTATGTGTGTGTGTGTGTGTGTGTGTGTGTGTATGTGTGTGTGTGTGTGTATGATAGGATAAAGAACAAATTGTGGAAATTTATCAATCTAATATGCTTCAATTTTATTAAAGCTTCATCAGAGAATGAAATATGGTGGGACAAAAATGAACTTCCGATATTTTTTTGTGTTGTTACATTTTCATTGGTTAATAAATTAAGTATATCCAATACCAGTGTTTTTACTACCATTCCAAGACAATCGGAGATATAATGAGGAAGATAAACAAATCCAAGAATACTTCAGATGCCGACGTTAATCTAATAACGCTTGCAATCTAAAAGTACTTACATTGGCAAGAATTCTCTAGAATCTAAAAGTACGCATCTTTGAGCATAAAAGGCATCTAGGTTAGCACAGTCCTTTAAACTCAATCGCAATACACAGAAACAAAATGACTAGAATTTATTTTATGAATGCCACTTTAATTAAAAAGATATAATTCCTTACGCAAAAAATACTTGAAAGTAATCCTGATAAATATGTTAACTATGAACACGCTTCAAATGTTTCATGACCAAACTTTAAAAAAAAAAAATATTCTTAAATAATCTAACGTACGTTTATCGGCAACAACCGCCATTCACTAAAAACGTCTGCAAATTAACACGCGTCCAATCACTAAACACACACACTTACGAGTATACATTATCATCTGAATCCCACATAGACAAACTAGAATTATGGCGCCATGACATACATAAAGCAATATTTTCGTTTTTTCTATTTGGTTTGGAATCCGTTAATTTTTCTGAGATTCAAAAGGATCTATCATCTCTCCTTAAGTTCAGAACGCCATAAATTATATCGATGCTGCTTAAAAACTCAAATGCACGTGTAGCTTGCTTAATGAATCAAAATAAATCATTCAAAAAATAAAAAAATGCAATATTTTTTTCTCTCCATATCTCGTTCTGTGAAAAATCTTTTAGATTGATAAACGTTTCCTGTTCGTTATTTATCTTATCGTTCTGTCGGTTCACGCTTTATACTTGATCCTAATTTATATACAATGGCGGAAAACAAACATATCTAAACATAGAAAATTTTCATTTATTGCATTTACAAGAAAAGAATAAACATACTTTTCATATAATTAACTGTACACAGATGTATAATAACTAAATATGCATAGAAACAGAAAAAAAAATGATTTAATAGAAATAAATCCTTTTTATCTATTTTAACCGGTGGAAAAAGTATCGTACAATACAAAAAATATATATTCTTCATTTAGTAGAATAGCCATTTATACAGCAACCAAACTCTTCTTGTAATTCTCAGTTAATGATCTGCAATTTTTATTTGGTATTTTGTTCCATTTTTCTTCGCATATGGTCTTCAGATCCGAGATGTTTGTTGGAGCTCTTGAATGGATTTGAATTGTCAAATAACGCCACAGATTCTCAATTGAGTTTAAATCTGAGGACTGACTTAGCCATTTCAGGATATTTACATTGTTTTCAGCAAGCTATTTATTCTTATATTCTGCAGTGTGCTTATGATCATTATCTTGTTGGAAGATCCAGTCAGACGAAAGTTCAAGATTTTCAACCGAAATCATTAAATTCGCTTCCAAAATATTTTGATATTCTGCGGCATTACTCGTACCATCTATTACTGATATGTTGCCGTTTCTTCTTCCTAAAACACAACCCCAAACCATGATGCTGCCACCACCAAATATCACAGTTGGAACTGTGTTCTTTTGTTTGAAGGCATCACCATCTTTTCTCCACAAATGTTTTCTCGAATTACGTCCAAACAACTCATTTTGGTTTCGTCTGTCCTTAAGACTGTTTCCTAATGCGATTTTTCCTTAAGCTTTTGTTCAAGAACGAACTTCAACCTGACATCTCTGTGTCTTTTCAATAGCAGTGGAGTTTTCCGAGGAGAGCGTGACTTTAGATTGTTTCTATGAATTTCATTGCTTATTGTAGTTTAGTGATACAGATACCTGATGAAAGCAAATTGTCTTGCAACTCTTAACGATTAAATATTGGATCTTTTTTTTAATTTGGCGCATTAATTTCTTCAAAGATCTTGAAGTAATCAAGAACCTGTTCTTCTTTGGTTTCCAATAATTTTGAGTGTTTTATACCTTGAAATGAATGAACTAATGATAGTAAATGAGATATTCAGGTTATCTGAGATTTTCCTATAGGTTTTACTTTCTTATTGCGAATTTGTCAATTCTTACGTTTAGTCATGATGAAAATCTTCTTGCACGCATATCAATTACAGATTGTTCTGTTTGTATATTTTAGGCTAAAAATAAGTACTGATAATATTATTGGAATATTCTGGAATATTCCACAGGATTAATCTAGAGTATTAAAGCAATTTAAAAAAAATTAAAATCTGAAATTTTCATTGTACGAATACTTTTTTCACAGTAAAATGGATAAATGGGATTTATTTCTATTAGATTATTTTGTTTGTCTCCTATACATATTTATTTAATATGCATCTGTGTACAGTTCATTATATGAAGAATATGTTTATTCATTTGTTGTAAATGCAATAAATTCAAATTTTGTATGTTTAGCAATATTTATTTTCCACTAATGTATATAAATTAGGATCAAATATTAAGTGGAATCCGACAGAACGTTAGGATAAAGAACAAATTCGCGCTTTTATGTCTAAAGTGCTCGACCGAAATTTATTTTCTCGGGGGCGTATATATATATATATATATATATAAACATTACAAAAATTATAACATCTGCAAAGTTAGTTAACAAGAGAAATTAGCTATAAAAACATTTACAGATAGAGATCGGAAATTATGTCTCTTTGTATAGATACTAAACATTTCCTTTTGAGTTCATTTGAAGTGGTATAAAAAGAACTTTACTTCATAGTCACCCACCGATACATTTCCAATATACTTGATTTCCCCCTCCGCACTCGCCTCCTATTCGCCTTGTGCCACACCTCAAGTCGAAGATTCAAAGGTTGAATCCAAAGTAGCAGAATCAGCTGATCTTCTAATTGTCTATACTCAAAAGCTCTACATGTTAGATTTTTATCTTTTTATATGTATATTGAACATTTTCTTAATACCAATGTTTCGAGTCTAAAAGTGAAAATTAAGCCAAATAAATGAACAAATTAACAAAACGCACCCGCTAAAATAACCGTTAGAACTAATAAAAATAAGCATAAATATGCAATAACACGTAAAAATATCCAAATAAATAAATAATATAATAATCAAACTAAAAACCGAACCCTGCTAAAATAATAGAATCATTCCAAAAATTGGACGAATAAATAGCTTTAATTATCTTCCCAGACCAAAACAAACTATGAAACAACCGACCTAAGGTAATCCCTCAATTTTTGTTTTTACTACGTTAATAAAACATCGAAAACCGAAAAGAATAAATAAACATATAAAATAAGAAATGAAAATAAAAAAGAAGTAAAATAAATTAACCCAAACAAATAAATAAACAAGCCACTCCCACCAGAATAAATTATCCACAATGCACCACCCACATATATATAAACAGTCGGGAGAAAATCCAAAACAGGTGGCTTGACGGTTGCATCTGGTATGAAACAGCCTGTCGCCTTGGAGTGTTGACTTCAATGTTCACTTTTATATTTATATTTACATACGCTCTATCTCTGATATTGAGCACTTTATCTATAGCACACCTTAAAACTATATTTCCACACACACACACACACACACACACACACATATATATATATATATATATATATATATATATATATATATATATATATATGGAGGGAAAAGACTATAGGAAAACTGTATCTCGTTTTAGCCGACGAGTTTCGTTTAATTTCTGACGGCTAAAAACGAAATTAATTTATTTGAACGAAGTATCTATAAACAAAAAACAAAATGTTGTTAGTTAAAAGAAAAATTTGAAGTGCTAATATATATTCATTGGGTCAAGTAAGGAATTACGTCATTTACTTTTATGACCTGAACTCCTTGTTTTATCAGGTACTCTCTGCATCGAATTTGGATTTAATGCAGTATCAATTCTCTGGTGATTTTAACCAGATGCCTCTGTTCCTGATCATTAAGAGCCATGGTCGGCCAAGGCACTGTCCACGGTGGTAAAGTAATTGCCTTTATTCAGGTAGTCCTCGTACACACACGTGAGTCTCAAATATCCCAAGAAGTGTAATACCATATTCACTCGAAATCCGCTAGCATACCTGTAAGACCAGCGATAATTCATCTCTTTTTGCTATGGGCAGCCTCAACAACAGATGGTCACATTGACTTTCACCAAATACCAGAATTTATTTATTTTTCTATCCATATCTCTATCTCTGAAAAAATAAAAGTGAAAGAAACGTTTTCACATCGGTTTTTTCCTATCATTCAGTCGGATTCCAATCTATATTCGATCTGTATTTGATCCCAATATATATATATATACATATATATATATAACCGAGTGTATCAAAGATAATTTTAAAAGCATTCAGGGTTGGTTAACACCCCCCACCAAAAACAAAAACAAACAAAAGTCCATATAAACAAATGTCTGAAAATCCTTCGTTTTTGAGTTATTAAATTTAAAGTTTACGAAACGGGCCTCTGTGTTGCCATGGAGACTAGGTTGCATTTGTTTTTCGTGTACATTTTTGTCTTGTCTGTATTCAGCGTTTAACGTGTGTAACTCTGCTACGTTTTATCGTCACTTATCGAGTCGCCATTGTATATGAAAAATATAAACAACAAATTTAAAATGCTCTTTAAATTTATCCTAAAAATGTGTTTCGATATATCTTAGTAAATTTAGGGTGTAATTCTCAGGATTTTCTTAAAGTAATTCTTACCATTTACATAAAACGTTTTATTTACACATGTTAGCCTTTGAGATCAAAGGACTAAATATAAATACTCTGCGAAAAAGGGCGCGAAAAAGTGAAAATGAAACCTAAATAAGTACAGAAAACCAACAGTGCAATAATCAAGATTTATTTATTTATTTTTAAAAATACATATTCTTTAAACAATATTTTAAGAATATCATTTTTTATTCCATACGATTTTCTTAATAATGAATAAATTTGTATAATGAATAAATTTGATGGCATTAAGGCGTGACCTAAAACAAAAAATATTTGCGTAAATATAATTTGTGTTAGATTAGAGCGGAAGAAAAACCGCTACTAATTTCTGCGACCCGACTGCGTGTAAAAGGGATGGACATGTCATGGGGTTCCTTAGACGGTCAATCGTTTCGTTTTTTCCTTTTGAAGGTGGATATCACATCGTCTCCAGACCACAACTCAGAAGGTATCGAGTTTGATCTGGTCAAGATCCAAAATAAAGTTAAATCAATCCATGCTCGCCACACAGTGCTACTTCCGACACATCTGTTTACCTTCCATTCTACGTTATAAATAACGGCCGCTATGATCAAATTGTATACTTTACCACCACGTTGAAAATTTCAGTTGTTGTTGTAGAAAAGAAATCGCAAAAGACTGACACGTATACAAAACAATAACCTATCCAGTGGCAAATGCTGATGGTGACGCCAGGGGTGGCAGTGCCGCTTTAGCCACCGAAACTGTGTTACCTACACTGTTTGACGGCTGACGAGGTCAGGTTATCGCACGTGATTTCACACGTTGTATATAGAGAAGTGAATGTGAAAACAAAAACATTTCTTCTAAGAGTAAATTTTATCAAAATTACGGTGAAATAATTTTTTTTTTTGCGAATGAAATAATTTCTTCGTAATTATAAAATAATTATTTACGAACAGCAACGGAATGGATTTCAAAATCACACGAAAAAATTATCGAAAACATTATTTATAAGGGGCCCTTCACTAGTTTAGGGTTCTGCTCTGTTGGCAATAGAAATTCATAGTAAAATGGACCCCCACTCCAGGAAGTAGCAGACATTTAAAACTGGTTTTTCATACTGTTATGGTTACGTACTCCATATATTTAATAATCAGGGTTTCTGAGTATGCAATAAAACCCGAATTTATATGAAAAGGCCCTTAAGAAGTCTGTTTTTATAGTTTGCTCCAAAATATGTATTAAAAAAAACAACGTAGATCATATACGAGCCATTGAGGATGACAAAATATTCTCCAGCCTCCACCCTCCAACCTCTCTCCCACAGCGGGATGTGCCAAGTTTCTTGCTGCTCTATCTCTACATCCACGGAAAATAACCTGGCGAACAACATTCCCTGGTTTCGCCGAGGCAAATCTTCACAAGGAAACGCCATGACATTTACATAGTAGCAAGCCACCTATATTCCCTCCGTATTCCAGCGGTGAGAAGTTCAACTCGAACAGCCTCTTCCAGCGAACCACTGCTCTGTGGAACCGACTCCCGAGAGGATGTTTCTTGATCATTACAATCTTAACTTGTTCAAATCTAGGGTTAACTGATATCGTCTACTCCGTTACGCACAAATTTGCCTCCTGATGCAAACCTCTTCTCCGTGCGGGCCTTGTTAGGGGTGAATATTGGTGTAACCATAAAAAGAACAACTCCAAAATGGATGCTTTTTTTTTCTTAAATGAGAGCTAAAAATCGTTACCCACATTTTAACAATATTTGTCAAAAATCAGGAAATTATCTGATTCAAACGAAATGTCCAGTAATTATTTATTGATGAATTAATGTTTACTGAATAGGGTTTTTAATTAGAAGACCTTTGTACAAATATTTGCGAGTGGTATGTTTCACCCCTATTTTTCTATATATCTATTTTCTACTTTTTAATTTGGGATTGTATTTGTCCAACTTTTTTGATAGTTTTAGAAAGAAAAAACATGAAGATATTGTTTCAGTAAAAAAATTATGCAATACCAATCATTAATATCCGGAAAATTTCATCCGCCCAATACAAAAAATAATTCAATAAAACTCAGAAAAAAATTTTTTGAGAATTCATGCTTGCATAATTTAATAAAAATTCCAGTGGCAGTGTAGACTTCTGGGGTTATTGGCCCTCGTTCTATGGCGTTCCTTTGGAGTTTTCACTGGGAATAGTGTGAGGTAATGCTTTCTACTCATTGAAGCTGGCAGAGAATAGCATCAAAAATAAAAAATAAAAACATGTTGTTATTGTTTATAGATACTTTGCTCAAATAAAACTTTATTTCTTAAAAAAAAATTAATAAAACTTAGAAAAAATCCACTCTTAATATTTATTTTATAATATTACTTGTAATATTTCAGTGGGATTTTGAAATTTATCCCGTTGCTGTTCTTCTCAAGAGTTTCTTTTATTAAATAAATTCATCTTTCATGCCATTTTCGAATGTGAACATTTTTTAAATAATTTTATTTTTAACTTTTAGCAACTGTTAGATTATGCTCGATATGGGTGTACAGAAAGGATATAATCCTGATATCACACTTTGACAGACTACTAGTTCCCTTATATAAATCTGATTTTATATCTCCCGTTCAGACAGCTTTTTTACTTGGGACAGGGATAGAAGTAGTATTACCAATTTGTTCTTTTACCTCACAGGATTTCGTGTAGAAATAAATCGATATTTCCATTCTGTTTTACGTAAAAGGTGAGCAATACTTAGAAAAATCCAGTTAGTCCAGTCTTAAATTTACTAATAGCTTTTGAAACATCTCTAGGACAAGTATTGGATTTTAAAGAGAAATTTAAATTCGTTGTTTACAATTTCGTATACAATGGCGGCTCGATGACTAGCGACTAAAAATCGTGCCAACGTTTTAAAAATGACTAACACATTTATTTACATACGGAAATTATTTTTTCTTTAAATTCTGATTAGCCCATTATGTTTCAAATAGAAGGGAAATTCTAGTTTAAAAAGATATGAAAATCTTTGTCTAGGTTAATAGGTTACCACTCCTTTATACCCACATTATATGATATACCCAAGACACATGAACCCAACATACCCCTCAGACCAATTATGTTCGGAAATAATAGTTCACCCAACAAGTTAGCTAGACCCGTCACAAAAATCCTCTGTTCCTAGGCAGCAGATATAAGGTGTATTTCGGCAGCAGAAATTATTTCAAACTTGTTTGGTTGAAGTTCTTTGTATCTAAGTTTTTAGTATTTTTTTCAAATTTCCGAATTCGTTGTTTTCGTATTATGTTTTGCTCTCTCTCCATCTCCCTCCCCCTCTCCCCCTCTCTCTCTCTCTCTCTCTCTCTCTCTCTGCGTAGTAGTAGTCGTAGTACATTTCCCTGTGTCTTGAATAGCAACCGGGATTGCTAGGCATAGCCCCCAATGATCACCAGTTGTTCTCTATTTATACTTGTCTATCCATTTTGCATACGATACTACACGTATATTATTATAATATTTTATTAATTAAAATGTTGTTCTGTAGCTTCCATCATATATATATATATATATATATATATATATATATATATATATATATATATATATATATTACATACAAGTAATTTCATCATTTTTTTATGTTGCTGTTTTTATCTCCTCGGAATTACTTTAGTTAAATCATTATTTGGTTATAAAATTCTCGAGATTTAGAACAAATATATTTGAAAGACAATCGAACTCCTACGGGATATGAAAATTATATTTTTTTTATTTTAAATTGCGGAATTATATATATATATATATATATATATATATATATATATATATATTATTTTGAATCCATTCTTAAATACTAGACCAGTTAAAAGATTAATAATAATTTTTGTGCCTTTTTTATAAATATTTTCATGGTAATTTTTCTGATGTACTTTCCGCTATTCCAACTAGAGTGGAGTACTAGATTGTCTGCAAGGTTACATCATCTTACAGTTGAAATGGCTAAATGTAACCGTAGGTTTTATGTTAATAGTTTCATCAATCGCACTTCTCACTTGTGGAAATTTATTCTTTCTTGTTCCCGATCAACATTGGTCTTCATAAATTTTAATGCAATATCAATCGTTATATTCTGTCTTCTGAATTTTTTTTTTATCGTTCTCTCTCCTTAGCTGTTGATTTTTTTTCTCATATTCTCTAACACTCAGTGGCTTTCTCGTATTGCCTGAGGCGCAACGATTAAAAACACTAAACAAAAACACTCTCCGTTAAGTGCCCGAAACTTTACTTAATAACGTTGCAAATATATTGACTTTTGAAATGACATTAACAGAAAATGGATAATAATTACAGCAAGAACAAGAACAAGTATTCATCATTTAAATTAATGATTCATAATTTTTAAAAAAATATACGAAAATAAACTGTATATACATCTACTCATATTGTTACTCAAAGAAACATTATTCTGGTGCTATTTGACTAGTGTGAAAATTTCCACCTACAGCACTTTGCAAAATTACCGTATTGTCGTGACGAAATTAGTGATGAGCAGTTAGTTTGGTGTCAAAAAAAACCATTGACTGAAAAGTTACAGTAACGTAACAAATTCTCAAGCTAAAATATAACAAGTCTGCAGCGTTGTTATAACGTCTCGTGTTAGCTGGGATTATAGAATTAAAACAAATGCAGCTAATTACTTCAGTTACCTAACTCAGAATACAATGACTCAATCTATACTAAGTGCTACTGGAGACACTTTTCAGAACTCAAACTAACATACAGCAGAAAAAATAAAATCTTCACAGAGGACAGTACAGTAAAACATATATGTATCTTTCAACATTTCTTATTTACATTATTCGGACCGTTATCCTCATCTTCATTGCCACATTCACAACGTCTTGGCCGTTGTACGCTCCGGCCTTCTTCAGGTGATTGAACTTTCGAAACGAACCCTTTATTTCGTCCGCCGGGGGGGTAGATTATTCTAGTTCCACGTGACATGCCTTTTCTGGATGTCTCGGTTATCTCCCTTTAACGCAACTCTCCAAGGTTTTTGGTTCGCCACTGCTGTAGCCTGCTATTGAACACACAACTCTTTGGGTCTAGTCACTGGGTGTAACCAACGTCTTCATCTACTGGGCCATATGCCCTTGAGGAAGAAAAAAGATGGAGTGTACAACGGACGAAAAGTTGAGAATATGGCAATGAAGATGAGACTAACAGTCCAAATAATGTAAATAATGTAAATAATCATAATACCTCATCTCAGAGATATAGAGGCCGAAACGTTGTGAATATCGCAATGAAGATGAGGATAAAAGTCCAAATAATGTAAATAATGTAAATAATCATAATACCTCATCTCAGAGATATAGAGGCCGAAACGTTGCAAATATGGCAATGAAGATAAGGATAACAGTCCAAATAATGCAAATAATGTAAATAATCATAATACCTCATCTCAGAGATATAGAGGCAGATAAATATTACTTGTTATGGGTTTTCGTGCAATACTTTCCAAATCTTCTTGCTAGTTAAATTATCTAGAAACTGGTGAATCGAGTACATCTATTCCAGAGATCTTGAAATATGCCAGTGCTGAATGTCCTGAACCTTTCTAGCTGCGCGTGAAATTTTTTTGTTATCGGGGTTTTCATAAGGAGTTTCCAAGTTTAGTTCTGTGTTATTTTTGCCAAAATATAGCCTTACCTAACTCCGTCAACACCTCCATGTTATACAGCCCAAAATTATCACCATTTTTCGTTTTCACAAATTCAAAATCGCCTTTGGAAAGCCGTGGACATGATAAAAGAAATCGGGGTTGATACTGACGATATTGAACGAGATTATTTTGCAAGATAGAAGTCATGTTAGAATTGGACTTCTCAAGCGGGGTGCGTTGAAAAGAATATGGTGTAATTGCTCCGGGCAATCTTCTTGTTTCGTTAACATTTTTCTGTATTCTTTTTAAAGATATATCGTGTCTTCCTGTGCTACATGATCGAAAGTCACAATTTCTTGGGGAGAAGGAGTGTTGTATTAACAATTTCAGCCATAAAATGCCGGTAATGTAAAGAATAAATGAAAAAAAAAAACACGTGGGAAACTTATCTAGTACCATGGCAGTTTATTTCTAGGGTTAAGAAGTTCAATACATATACAAATAGTCAGTGACGATCACGACTTCTCAAACGCAAAAAAAAAAAAAAAAAAATACGCAGCACTTTTTTCGTCTGGCCGCGGTACTTAGAACGATTACTTCGCTACTTATGTAAAAGGAAATATAGTTTTTGCAATAATATAAGTTTATTTAACCTGGTCTCCACACTGAGGTGGGATTTGACGCAAGGTCTGATTTAAAGTGGGGAACCCCATCGTGTAGCCCCGACCAAGTACCAAAATTGCCCAGCCCCAACAACAGTTGGCATCGGTATAACAACTGAACCTCACATTTTATTGCAATTGGGTGGTGCAACCTCGGATAGCTGTTCCCAGCGACCATGCACATCACAGTATTTATTTTCCTCAGTTGCGACTATATCAGTTATAGATGGCTATATATATAAAAAAAACACTTTTGAGCATTTAAGGTTAATTTATTTGCATAAGTCCCTTACTATTGTTTG
>OZ038515.1:5852105-5884605 GCA_964036315.1 Acanthosepion esculentum | reverse complement strand
ACCCAGGGTACCCAATGAGGGGTGAACTAATAACTCACTAATGTTCAATCGGTGAACATGAAACCATGCCGATCTCCCTATTTGCGGACATACAGCTATAAGCAAATATATTTGAATTCTAGATTAGCCGGAATTCACTTATATAAAATTATCCCGTTGTACGAATTGATATTTTTTTTGCTTTTCCTCACCGGTTAATTTTCCCAAAAATTTCCACGTTCAAGCGTTTTTATTTTTATTTTTTTTTTCTGTTGGCCGTGGAGAGAGGTTTGGATGAAAAATTAGTTTTTATCTCGGAAGATAGTGATTTTATTTTATATACTTCATATAAGTTTTGATTTGGATAGATTGAGGCTGAACAGTTTAATTTATACAAAGTTTGTTCAAAACCATTAAGTGATTGTTAGAAATTTTTCCCCTAAATATGGGCCGAGTTTCCGGTGAAATTTTGAATAAAAGCTGTCTGGTTTCTGGTTATTTTCAAGACATTAGCCATTATCAAAGATTATTTATAAAACCGAAATTACGCGTGAAGTGATAATCATTGGCAACCAAAGGTAAAATTGACATAACACAAAAAAGCTGTATGTACTCCTAATGGCTATAATATTAACAAAATTGTATTGGATAATGACTTCTGAAAGCCGAAATATCGAAATATATAAGCAAATAAATCTTTACCAATGAAACTTTGTTGGCCTTTAACAAAGCATACGGACAAATACACACACACACACACACACACACACACACAAGCACACACAAAGACAAACACACACAAAGACAAACACACATAGACACAAACACAGAAGTATACTAACATATACATATACATATGAGGCAGGCATAATATCTATCTCGCACACGGTAAATGCAAGAACCGGCTTCTTCAATATTTCCCTTTTCTGGCTAGATTAATGCTGGACAAGGGTACTTAGAAACTTTAGTTCCAAGTAAAATTCTTTCTTTTATAATAAATTCTATTTTTAGCAATACGTTTTCACAACATCGTCGACGTGACGCCGACGTGATCGCTTTGCAAAACGGAACGCTGATCTTAAAATTCAGTCATTTTGCTTTGATTATTCTTATGTCTATCGTCTTTTTATGTTGACTTGAATATCGTTTAATTATGTTTTAATAACTATGTCCTGAAGAAGGCCTACTAGACCGAAACGTCCGACGTCGACATTGAAACATTAAAACAGTAAACTTGCATATTCGGATTTTGTTTTTTCATATTTTTCCTAATACTGTCGGATCTATATCCATATATTTTCTTACATATACATGTGTAAAAATTCAGATATAAATAAAAGTATGTTTGTAAAAATATATATATTTATCCATATATATTTATATACGTATACATAAATACACATAGACATATATATGTATATATATGCATATATTTATACATATTTCTATATACATATATATGTGTATGTATATATGTATATAAATATATGTATATAAGCACGTTTATATGCGTATATATAAATGTATGTATATATATATATATATATATATATATATATATATATAGGCAAATAAATTACATATGAATGAATTTCAATGCCGCATATAATAGATATAAGGTATTAAATTTCATTTATATGTCATTTATTTATAAAGGGTGTTTCATTAAGACGGATTATATATAAGGGTGTTTCATTAAGACGGATCAAAGTCAACAGTATATAAATCAGTGTTATAGGTGAAAGTTTATTTATTTCTCAATTGGATCATGTTATTTACGTCATGGCAATTATGTGTGAAAAATAATATCGCCCAAATAACCGCGAAATCTGAAAGAAAAACGCTTAAACTTAATTCACATTAAAATCGATCCGATTACTGGAACACCATTTATATGCTTTGTAATAAATTCATTGAACTTTCTTTGTTGATCAGTTTTAATATTTATATTATTAGGATTCACTTGGATTATTTACCCACGGTTTTATATATATATATATATATATATATATATATATATATATATATATATATATATATATATATATACCCGATGCGATGAGAACGAATGTAATATATAAATTCCAACGTTCGCAGCGTTAATTCAAAAAAGAGCTCGATACAGATAGTAGAACGATAATTATTTATTTATTATAATTTTATCATATAGACAAAACCATTTTACTCACTACAAAGATGCAACTTGGTTTCAGTGCATTTTCAACCCTCACCCGTCGATGTGCAGTTGAAATGCACTGAAATCAAGTTGCATCTTTGTAGTGAGTAAAATGGTTTTGTCTATATGATAAAATTATAATAAATAAATAATATATATATATATATATTATATATATATATATATATATATATATATATATGCGTGTGTGTGTGTGTGTAATACAATGTCGTAACAGCAATAAAATCTATTAGCTTAAAAAACATTAGAATATTTTACAGTAACAAAAATGAGGTGAAACATGTAAGAAAACTTAATCATCGACACATATCACCTACTTGCAAAAACAAACTAATTAAATTTTCACTCAATGCTAAATACTAATAACATTCAAAATAATCGATGCTAAAAAATAAAAAATATAACAAAACAATCTTGTCTATGTATTTTCTTATCCATTGTTCTGTCATAATTTCCAGTGAAAAGTATTCTCTCGAATAATAATAATCCAAACTTCAAATTCATTGGTTGCACAACCACAACATTATCATACCGATTACTGTGTCATTTATTTGTTATACACCACTAACACAACACAACTCTTGCCAATAAGATAAAAGTACAATATCTTATGTTACTGATTAATTATCCGTTCTCTGATATTAATTTCAATTAAGTCACATATCAATAAGAAAACATAATATAAATGTTGCATATCCTTACCAGTAACATACAAATACAATGTCACATAAACTGTATGAAATAGGAGGAGATACGTTCACCCTCCACATAGGTTTTTTGAAAAGGAGTTGAGGTTTATCCTTTGTTCCCTGTTTAGGATTGGCTTTCTGATTCCTTCTAAAGTCTGTCCATTCTCTTGTGTTTTCCCTGTCACAATAGTATTGGCTTCTGCAAATCTAGAGTTAACTGTTATCTTCACTGCATAGCCACATGAACTTCACTTGTTGGCTTTTCTTACGCTTGTACAGCACCTGACAGTAAACCTCTTGCGCGCCCTTGTGTATAATGATTTCCCACTCTTCAACCACTTCTCCACAAACAAAACTTTGCCAGGCTCTCGCTACTCTGACGCTGTTTTGCACGCAAGAGTCCTCGGTTCCACAGCTTGCACCTGCCATGCAACTTACACTGGGACGGTTCAACCTTATTCCCTTCATATTCTATTCGTAAGAATGAAGTTCCACTCAGACAACTTCTTCCCCAGAACTCTTTCGATGCGGATCGCACTCCCAAGAGGATGCTTCTATGATCAGTACATTCTTTCCAGGCAGTGGGTCAACCGTTATTATCTATCTTACATAACAATATGCAACCCTTGTTTCCTCTCTGTACACCTTTACACCATTTTTTGTTATTTTTAAGAAAAGTTTGGAAATGTTTCTTTCCTCATTTTTTTCAGTCTTTTATATATTGTTCTCCATTTTTACTTCCCTAAACAGTTTTCTGGTTCTTTTGATTTTTTAAAAGATTTTTGGTGAATGGGCGGCGGTGGGGGTGATTCTTTTTCCGTTTTTCTTTATTTATCCTCATTCCAAGAGATCTTTCCCATATCCATCGTCTCTAATGCAGCCCTTTTTCCTGTTAACATCCTTTTGTTTTCTTCTTTTTTCCCACGTATTTTTTTTTCTTCTTCAACTCCACAACCTAAACAAGTGATTCTCAAACTTTTTTTTTTTTTGCGTCATCGCCGAATTTCATATGGAATTTTTTTTTTCCACCGACCACCTGTATCGTAAATACGCAAAAGTAGACATTGTCTTGACATGGTACTTTTCCTGTCTTGATAAATTCGCGATGGCCAATATGACAGAAAATTAAAAACTATTTTATATTAAATAGCAATTTGTTCTTAATCCTCCCTTATTTGAGATACTGTAGAATCCCTGACAACTGGACTAAGAAAACCTTCCGGATATGAGGAATTGGTTACTGATCCAAATATGAAGTGTTATATTTAAATTAAAATAAAAGAACTGAAATCAGATGAACATTTATTTTCAGTGTTTTATAGTAACGAGTATAAACTAATGGTGAGTGAAATATAACGGAATTGATTTTGACGGAAAATAAATAAATATATTATGTAATGTAAATGAAAATTCATTCAATTAAGTCTACCACGTATGCGAAACAAATAATGTAACGAGGATTTTTTAATCGCTGTTGCATGATGAATCTTTCTCTTCTTATATCATTCGCAACTTTTTCCGCATTTCGTTTTGTTCTTGGAATTATTTAGACTAAACACACTTTTTAACAGTGCGTGCGTTATTGCAATCGTCATAAATGTATGCTGGCTTTCTTTCCATAAAATAGGCAACCTTCTCAATACTTTTTTTTTTCAATTTCAGTTCAGGTTTCATCACAATCGTATTTTTTTTTGTTTCCTTGTTCATTGCGAGAGCGTGAACGCTGGAGAATAGTTTCTTTGGATCATTTTATATCTTACAATATTGACTTTCCTATATTGAACTCAGATATTAGTTACGAGGAACTTTCACCAGCGTCTAGTCTGTTTAGAATTACCACTTTTTTGTGGTATCTGCAAATTTGTTCTTTTACTCTTATTCCCATCATCTTTTGCAACAATACAAGCCGTGTGGGTGCAATAAGCGGAAGCAATCATCCAAAGTAAATTTCCTGGAAAACAGTAATTTCAAATCAGTTACATATCACCCAAATAATTCAAACATACACATCAAAATCTTGTCCGGATATGCTGGCTTCAGGATATGAGGCTTTCCGAATATGAGGAATTCCGGATATGAGGAATTCCGAAAAATATAATATTATTTCGTCTGATGAACTATTCGATTGTTAATGGCCATTCTTAAAACTCCAAAAATACCAATATAATCCTGGTTGCAGGAATATTTATATTTTCTAGGAATGCTACCCAGTTGTAATGAGGGGGCTTGTAAGAAAGATTTATAATCCCTTTTACGCTTCTCCCACTACGGGAATTGATATATCCATGACATAACCACACCGTAGTTCACGGACGGGACGGAAAAAAGAACAACATGCTTCGTTCTCAGAGAAACTTGTGTAATACTAAGACATACACAAAACCATATACCATAAACCGAGGTTATTCGGGGACTCTGGCTAACTTGGATGGGTATCGATGAACGGAAATGAGTGAGTAGTGGCGCTATATCGAGTCTAGGCTATGTTTGTCCCGAGTCCCGTGGTACAGTTGGTATGACGTTCGCGTTGTATCGTAACGATCCGATTTCGATTCTCGGTAGTGCATGCGCACTGTTGATGAGTCCCGATAGGACGAAACGGCCGTCCCGTCAAATTCTGTTGAGGATTCTAAGCTCGACGAATTACTATAATATATATATATATTTAAAGACATTTATATATATTATGTTTAACGTTCTTTTTATAGAAACAAGTATTTAAGCAAATGCTCTGTTTTATAATAAACAGTATTAAATAACATTTACCGGCCTGAATGTCCGAGAAATTTTCATAGAATCGAACCTGTATCCTATACGGAACGATCATTTCGCGTGATGTGCCTTAACCTTTCGGGCACAGAGGAGCGTCTGGTTAGCAAGGTCGATTTTACTATCTTTAAACTTAAATCTTCCATGAATCTCTTCTATTCATATCTGCTCCAGTGTATCAAATGTAAACAAATGACGTCATATATTTTTGAATTGGACATAGTCCGACAATTTATTTAAAGACATTTATATTATGTTTAACGTTCTTTTTATAGATACAAGTATTTAAGCAAATGCTCTGTTTATAATAAACAGTATTAAATAATATTTACCGGCCTGAATGTCCGAGAAATTTTCATAGAAAATTTTCTCTCTCCGACAGGAATCGAACATGTATCCTATACGGAACCATCATTCACGCGAAATGATGGTACACGACATATATCTACACAGCAACGTAAAGTGTTAGGAGTAACAAAAAGGAAAGGTTTTTACATATAATTTGGAGAGATTCCTGACCTGGAGAAGCCATTTTTAAGACTCCGGATTTAAACGGGCCGGATACATTTATATCACAAAGGAAAACGTCGCCACGTGCTTGTAAGATGCTGGGAGAGGCAGATTAAGCCTCAGGCTAGAACAAATGACCTAGGCTAGAAGAGAGCAACCTTCTCGTTTGGTTGTTATCCACGAACTGAAAGACGAATTCAGCTTTGGATTTTATGTATGGAGTGAAATCACGAAGCATTCGTCATGTGACCAATGACTTAATTCTACCAAATGGAAATAAGCGCCTCCTGCATCCCTACATAGTTATTCACATTTAACTTTCTGTTTTTTGTTGTTGTTTGTTTTTTGGTTTTGTTTTTTGTGCGTGTGTTTGTTTTTTTAATTATACAAGTTATTTGCATATTACTTTGGAATATTTCTTTTTGGGTAGCATATGTTGAAATTAATTTTTAATACTCAAAAACCCACCAGGATTTCCAATCGCCCACCATTTTCGGTTCATTTGCTCATTTTCTCATCGCCTACCCAGCAGTTAAATCGTCCACTGGTAGCAGATATCGCCCAGTTTGTGAAACCGTGATCTAAATTATTTTCTCTCACTTTTTTTCAATCTCCTTTACGAATTTTCTTTTCCACGCCGTTTATTTTCTTCCCATAAATTTCTGATATAAAGATTTTATACACATTATTCTCAGACGGAATAAAACCGCATCTTTGTTGATATCACAACCCTCTACCTTGAGTGGCTGTCAGGACTTGTATTGTGTGAACAATACTAACCGCATTCACTGAAATAAAATCGGCTGTGAAAAATATCTGGGTAACACTATAAAATGTCAGTTTGCCCCGGATAGATTTTGCTAACCCCATGTTTCACTTTGCTATACAAAATACGAGACACTTTATTTAGTCTCTCTTCTTCCACCAAAGTACTTTTATTTTGTATTTTTTTTTCACTCACACAATGATGGAGAAATGATTGTCTTGGAGAAACTGAGTACTTTTATTTGTTTGCTGATAAGGGCAAGGATAGTATCAGGTTGCAGTTGTCACTTTTGTCATTTTACTTGTGCAAAGAAGAATGTTGCTCGTTCGCCTCTTCGCAAAAAATAGGAAAAATAAGATTATATGCTCCAAAAATTATTACACCTTCGTACCAGAAAGAAATAAAAGACCAAATACAACGTATGAAGTGGAACGGTAGCAAAAGCATAGTAGTTGTTGAGGTGAAATTAATTCCTCCAATACGAAACCGTTCTTCTTTAATCGTCTTAGCGGACCTGAATTTCATCCACCAGAATGGCTGGTGCTAAACATCAGTAGATAAACTCATTGCGATATTTTGATCTTACGTTTTTCATTAGCATTAACTGCAATTATTATTTGGAAACTATCTCTAAAATTGTCGCTAGAAATGTTGGTTCGCTGTGCCGGGCTAGACAATTTATCTTGCCAGAAACTGTCTTGCATATATACACGCTTACCAGGAGCACTTCAAAGTGGTGCAGTGGTTAGCAAGATTTATGTTTCATTCACATTATTCACAGCCGGGAAAAAAACGTATCTTTGTATTGGGAACGCTTTACTTTGAGTGGCTGTCAGGAGTTGTATTGGATGAACAACACTAAACGCTTTCAGCGAAATAAAAACGGCTCTGAAAAATAAGTCTTAATAAATCTTAATAAATCTGGGTAACACGATAAAATATCAGTTTGGCGTGCATAGGTTTGGCTAACCCAGTCTTTAACTTTTCTCTATCAATTAGAACTGAGTAGTGAGTTAAATCCTCATTAGATGCTCCATACTTCTGGCCTTGTGCCACATCTAAGCTACGTTTAGAAAATAACTATTTTGAGAAATTTGATGTGGTCTAATGGTTAGCAAGCTTGTTTCGCTAGATCATTTACAATTGGGTGATGAGTTCAATCCTCACTGGATGCTCCATAGTTTCGGCCTTGTGCCACATCTACGCTACGCTTAGTAAATAACTTTATTCGGAGCCCTTCGACGTGGTATAATGGTTAACATGCTGGTCTCACTAGATCAGTTACGACTGAATAGTGAGTTCTATCCTCACTGAGTGCCCTATACTTTTGGCCTTGGGCCACATCTAAACTACGCTTAGGAAAACCAATATACATGTTTGCCATTCATTCAGGCATTCAGTATTTATGCCATTTTTTTTCTGATACATCTGCCATATAACGTGACGGAATTCAAAGAGGAATCTTCAACGTTATCGGTCCAGCAGGAGAACCCAGTAATTGCTGTCAAGGAATTCCTGCGACCACATCACTCTGACCACTTAACTCACCAGGCTGAAATCCCCTTGATTATTATGTGTGGGGCGCAGTTGAGCGAGATACCAACAAAACTCCTTGTTGTGCCAAAGATGAACTGAAGATAAGGATTATGGTCTCATTCACCTTAATTCAACTTAAACATGAAGATCGTCTAGAAGAGGTGCAGGAGATCCCGAAGTATTCTGGAGGCCGTGGTTGAAGCCAATGGCGATTTAATTGAATACATTTACTCTTTTGTATTTCAAGATATTTTTGTGTAATTTTGGTAAATATACGAGGGTCATTCAATAAATAAGGTGAATTTTTTCGTTATAAGGACTTCTAATACAAATAGAAGCATACTTTTTTTAAAGATTTTCAACGTAGTCTCCCAGCACTGTCACACACTTTTCCCATCTGTGCACAAGCTTCTATATTCCCTCAGGGTAAAAATCTTTGGACTGATGTCTCAGCCAGCCGCTCACAACACTTTTGACTTCATTGTCACTTTTAAACTTCGTGCCTCTCGTGAACGCTTTTAAGGGACCAAACAGGTGAAAGTCTGAAGAGGCGAGGTCTGGGATGTAAGGGGGATGAGGGAGCAGTTCCCAGCCCAGCTCTTTGATGGTCTGCACCACATCACCCCTTATGTCTGGCTACCTAACTGCTCAGACTTTAACCCCTTAATTATTATGTGTATGGCGCAGTTGAGTGTAAGACCAACAAAAGTCCTTGTTGTGCCAAAAATGAACTGAAGCCAAGGATTATGGTCGCATTCACCTTAATTCAACTTAAACATGAAGATCGTCCAGAATGATGCAGGAGATCCCGAAGTATTCTGGAGGCCGTGGTTGAAGCCAATGGCGATTTTATTGAATACATTTACTTTTTAGTATTGCATGATATTTTTTGCATATTTATTAAAATGAGATGGCAGTGTTATTTTCATTTTTGCGTAATTTATTAATAATTATATATATATATATATATATATATATATATATATATATATATATATATATTATAAAGATATTTATGCTGCCTAATATAATACGTTTATGAAAACGAAATTCCGGAGAAAAAAAAACTACTAAGACATTTCACTCTATTAAGTCAACTATGTACTTAGTTCATGTCACGTTAACTGGAAAACACTTTCAACAAAAGAATTCGTGGATTTACCAAATTACAAAATTCATATTAAAAACTTCTCACTTGAAATATTTGAATTTTAGCGTTGGGACTTGCACGTTCCAATATTATATAAGCCTTAATAAATAAGATATTCTTAAAAAAAACATCTTCTGGTCTACAACACATTTATTTTCGAGTTTTGGTTTTACAGCCTGACGATGAAAACAGGAAGTCCTTGAAAGTACTAGCTGCTCTAAACATACACCAGATTCATCTGACGACAATTTTATACATAAGGATCGAATCATTCAGTGGATTGCTAGTAGGTTAATGCTTATATTAAATCTGTTTGCGAAGAGAATTCGCCATTAATTGCATTCATATTGCTAATTGATACAATGTATGATTATCTCTTAATAATATAAAATTTTGCTGCCTAATATAATACGTTTATGATATATATATATATATATATATATGTATGCGAAATGTTCGCGTTTTCTATTCGATGAACTTTTGGATATGTTGACGGTCTGTTCAGATAAGTATCAAAAAGAAGGCTTGGCTATGGCATTGCCATTATATTCATTGATGGCAAATATGTAAAAGGAATTCTTTCAGGAAAATGGCGTTAAGATCACTGAGATAGCTGAGATACCGAAATGACACCAGCACTCACTAGCCTCACTCGAATGATATGCAACTTGATAAGACATTCGACACACAGTTTACCGTGGAAAAGAAAGAAGTTAAACTGACTTTTTTTGAATATGCTAATAATTCTTCAGAAAGTCTGGGTTCAAGCCATTTTTAGCTTCTAATTCAACATTCGCAATCACTAGATTTCGACTTTCATCATCTTCGCAACATAAAGAAAAGGAGAACCCGAATAATTGAATTCTTTCTTGATATCATTAACATAAAGTTTCGGCTGGTGGATACTTCAGCCTTCGTCAGATGTATAACCTGTAGAAAAAAAGCTAAGAATATTTTCCGAGAAATGGCAACAAATAAAATCTTATCATCGACTTAAGATCTGGATCGATTAATTTGAGCTGTTCTACACCACATGCAATATTACCACCACCCCTGTAACAAGCCCAGATTTACGCGGGAGAATTACCCACCACCACCGTGTTCGCAAAGCAAAGAAAACCAAACTCTATGGGAATACGTCTAGTCAACAAACCGATATGTGACGTTTCTTTCAACTTCTTCACTCTCCAGCAGTACTCTCGATTAATTAACTGGACCCCATTCCAGAAAAGGTTAATATTTGCATTTCAGCTATGACTTTCTTATATAGTATTTCCTCAAGTCTAAGACATACTTCTGCAACATATATTGATTCCAATGGGATTGATTAGCGAGTAATTACGGGGAATGAAATTTTGGAGGAAACTTTGTCAACATCGACTTTTTGTATGTCAGTCAAATACGATAATTATAATCCCGCCAAGCCCTTCTTTCCGAATCATGAAATGTCAAGTAACTCTTTCAGTTTTTATTTACAAGTTCCCTTTTTGTTTTCTCTGCCATGGATGGTCTGTGTTTGGCCATGGTTTTCATGTCGTAGTCGGAGATTTTGCGGCAAGCACGCATCCCTTACAAGATTCTATCATGTCTGCTATGTCTTTGTCCATATTTGGCCAATATACGTAGCAGCGCATGAGGCTTTTCGTACGGCTCTTCCCCGGATGTTCAATGTGAAAATCCTTAAGGATTTTACTTTGTGGGCTATTTGGAATCACTACTCGGTCATTATACAGTAGAACATCCTCACAGAGGGAGAAAACTTCAGGCACATTTAGGTCTTTGTTGCGAATTTTGTTTTTGATACTTTGGATGAATTCATCCTCTCGAGACTCCCTTTTTATGTCGGCCAAAGTAACTGGGAGTTCTCTATTTGTATTCGCAATCATATTTTTTATTTCATAATTCGTCCTTAGTGTAGCAATGATGGAGTCTTCAAAAACTTCCGTATTTTTAGGAATGAGTCGCGATAAACTGTCCGCATGACAACTACATTTAGATTTTAGGAACTCGATCTTAAAATTGTAATTCAAAAGAATCGTTCCCAAACGAAGTAATTTATTCGTCGTATAGACCGGTAGGCCTTTCTTGGAACCAAAAATTGTTATTAGAGGTTTATGCTCCGTTTGCAGTATGAACCGTCTTCCATTTAGGTATCGATGGAATTTAGTGACGGCGAATATTATACCTACAGCTTCTTTCTCTATTTGGGATTATTGTTTCTCTGATGGTAGTAAAGATCTAGATGCGTGTGCTATGGCTTTTCCCGAACCATCTGGCAGTTTGTGGAGAATGCAAGCACCGATGCCGTATGGGCTTGCATCACTTGCGACTATGATGTCGAGATTAGGGTCGTAGTGGGTGAGAGAGAGATCCGAAGTAAGTGTTTTCTTGATCTTCTCGAATGCGTCTTGGCATTCAGGGTCCATACCCATGCTTTATCCTTTTTTAAAAGTTCGTTGAGAGGTCCTCTCAAATTCTGCATGTTCTTAATGAAACCTTGGTAGAAGTTAGCAAGGCCGAGGAAGCTTTGTAACGATTGAAAGTTAACTGTGGTCGGCATGTTTCTGATTATATTGGCTCTTTCTGAATCCAGCCGACGACCGTCTCTATTTATAATGTGACTGAGGTATTTGATCCCTGGTAAGAAAAAAATCACACTTTGCTTCCTTAACCTTAAGCCCGTATTCTTGTAACCTCTTGAATACGTTTATTATATGGTTCCAGTGCTCTGTCGACGTTTTACTGGTCACCAGTATATCATCCAAATAGGCTGTTGCGTAGTCAAGGTCGCCCAGCATGGCGTCCATGACCTGCTGAAAGATTGCAGGCGCAACCTTGACCCCAAAAGCCAGTCTGTTATATTTGTACAGACCTTTATGGGTGTTTGTGCAGAGCAATTTAGAACTCTCTTCATCCACCTCTATCTGAAGGTATGCGTCTGAGAGGTCTATTTTTGGAAAAGATTTTTCCGCCATTCAATTTGTTGAAGATTTCTTCTGGGCTTGGGAGGGGATAATGATGATCCTGCAAAGCATCGTTTAGCCCTGTGGAAAAATCTGCGCATACTCGTATTTGATTGGACTTTTTTTTACATAGACCGTAGGTGCTGCCCATTCGCTAAAATCTATTTTTGATAGAATACCCGCCTGTTCGAGTTTATCTAATTCTTTGTTGATCTGCTCTAGATTCCGTTTCTTTTTGAAAACTGGTATTGCACCGTCCTTCACCTTGAAGTTAGCTTTAAATTTAGAACATTTCCCAAGGCCGCCAGAAAAATCATGGGAAAATTGTTGGTTGAGTTCCTTTTTGAGATTTTCCGAATTGGACGTTGTACTTTTTATTTTTCGGCAAAAAGTGCTCATTGGACAATCCCATAGATTGAATTTTTCTATCCAATCTGTTCCGAATAGGTTATCTGAATTTTCTAGTACGTAGGCTTTCAGCTTTTTGGTAAGTCCATTTAGTGTTACTGTAAGGATCACCTGGCCTAAGATGTTAATATTCCCGCCAGTTACGGATTTTGCTGTTTTATCCGTCTTTAATAGCGTCGGCTTGTTTAACTTTCGCCAAGTACGCCAGTTGATAATCGAGAGGTCAGAACCCGAATCAAGCTTAAATTTTATAGAGTTATTAAAAATATCAACAGTCACATATTTTCTTAAATTCCTATCGACTGATTCGGCTTGCCTAATTTTACTTTTGTGTTTCCTCGTCTTGTTGGCGTACCAGCAATGAGTTAAGCTATGACCATTTTTATTGCAATTTTTGCAATATGTTTTCTTCTTGAATGGACAGAATTTCACCCAAAGCCATTTTCCACAATGGTAACATGGTCCAGGAGGTTTCTTTAGCATATTCGTATTTTGTTTATTGCGGGATTTAGAACATGAGATTTGTCTTTTGTCTTTTTAAGGGGAATAAGAGGTTGGGTTACTTCTGATTTTTCTAATCTGAGCCACACCTGATTCCTCGATCGTTTTTGAGTCACACTTGACAGAAATTAGTCTTTGACAATCCTCTGCTAATTTTTGGAGAGTCAATCCCTGTTCGTTTTCGAGTTCGGTAAGTACCTGACGTCTGACATTGGCGTCTTCTACTGATACTAGACCTTGTGCGAATATTAAGCACTTAAAATCGTCGGCAGTCAGCTCGGCTAGTTTGAAATCATTACAGAGCTTGTTTACCGACGCTGAAAACGTTAGAAAATCTTGCTGGTTGTCCTTGACTGTGTTCAGGCATTTCCAACGTTTGGGTGGCGAAAGAGGACTCGTTTAACCCCACTGGTTCCCACATCAGTGTTGAACTAGAATTTGAGCTGACATTACTACATCAGGGAACGAAGCACAATACACAGTAACCTTTCAAGGTTACTCAAGTATGTGCAAACAATAAACAAGCCACCAAGTATCGAGAACGACTGCTTACAAAAAACCCAGCTTGTGCACAAAACCAACTGACAAACTCAAGAGCTCGAAGTACTAGGTTTGACTCAAGTTCGAAATAACTATTCACCAAGTTGCGCATTTAGCAAAGTGTTTAAAAATTTTATGAAATTGATTTGAATTCCTACAAATCTCGTGCATAAAATTACCCTACCCTCAAATTGATTGAGGTGAGATTTTTCTAAAAAAAAAAAAAAAAGCAAAGCAAATTCTCCCAAAAGAAGGGGAAAAAAATCCAGTGTATTTATTTATTTATTTTTTTTATGTCTAAGTGATATTTTTCTCTCCACATTTCTAAAAAAATAATAATAAGTGTGGAGAAAATTTAAATGGTCACATTGAAATTAACGGAACAACGGTATCTCGAAAGATCTAAACCAGTAAGTAGTTCTTATTAATTTTATTAATTGACTAGATTTTCTTGTGTACCTTCCCCTTGATACACGGGTTTTCAAAGCAACAGTAATTTCTGTTATTTCTTATTTCTTTCTGTTTTGTGTGTTCTTTCATTACTTTTCTACATATTATCTAAATATGGAAGAATTCCAAAAAATAATTGTCCAAATGTTAAAGGTCCAGATGGACCACCAACAAAAATCAGTTGAAAGACAGCAGAAATTGGAAGAAAGATTCCTCAAATTACAGTCGGACCAACAAACAGAACAGAAACTTCAACAACAAAAAAGCGAAGAAAGACAGCAACTCCACCAACAAAAATCAGACGAAAGACAGCAACAATTGTTTATGGAGTTACATAAACAACAAATAGAATTCCAACAATTTACACTTCAGAAAACAGAACTACAGCAAAAACAACTTGAAGAATTACTTGTAAATTCATGTAACGGCTCTAAAAACTCTGAAAAAGATACATTTTCCCAGAGTACAATCTACAACTCGATTGTAACATTCGAATACGTACCAGAGGAAGACAAAACATTCGAGGCTTTTTACAGGCGTTATGAAGATATTTTCAATGTCGACTGTGAACAATCTTTGGGGTTTTGGTGTGGGTGCATGTCTCGAATACTCTGTCGCAACTGATGTAGACCCGAAGTAGGGGCCACGGAAGGAAAACACGGAACACGGGTTAGAGGTAAGAAAGATATATTAAACAGAAAAGTTACAAAGAATAGTGTTAGAGTAAGCAGTCTCTATTTGGATGACGATATATATGTAATTCGCAAACTGTGTGTTTGTGATCGGATGTTGTTTATGCGCTTCCACAGGTTTCATCCGATTTCGATGAATTTTTTTTTTTGGTGTGATCGATAATACTTCAGTGCCGGATTTGAGTTTAAATTGTCTGGAAAAATTACGATCTTGAAAGTGAAAAATCGAAAAAAAATGATTTTTTACACTTTGAGTAAAAATCAAAGGCAAAATCTAATGTCTTTAAAAAACAGCGTACAATCTATTTAGAGAGTTGAAATCTAACGCAAAAGATTATTAGAAATATAATAAAAATATTATATTATAAATAAATGGGTTTTGCAGTAAATCACTAAATCATCCATAAATTTTGTATTATCCTCTCAAATTAAACCAAAATCTCAGACAATAAGAACTAATATCCTATTTATTGTCTGTGAAAATTATAAATATAAAACAACTTTGATAAAAACTTATACCTACTTTTCTGACGAAAACAATGCCGTTCTGAACATTTTGGCCGCAACTGTATATATATATATATATATATATATATATATATATATATATATATATATATATATTGACCCATAAAAAATAAGAGAGAGAGAAGAAGAGTGTGTAGGGAACTGCGTAGGTATTTATACGCGCGCACACGTTACAACAGAATGTGGCACAAGGCCGAAGTGTAATGTGACTATTCGCAAACCGTGTATTGCTCACACACCTCCAACTTCCCCTTTGGGGGACGCTTCACGCGCCAGGCAATGTCACCATCCCCCTTCCGGTGGAGAGGTAATGCTTGGGGGTGGCCGCTTGTTCTTGAGCTAATATTATTTTCAACCTCCTGTGCTAGTGAAGTACGTATGGCAGGAAACATATGAATAATCTTTGTCTGGGCCTTTGAAACGCAATTTGTGTATGGCCAAATATGCGTGACCATTTCTTATTGTTTAAAACTAAACAAGTTGTTTAATATAAACGTAAAAAATTATGATATAACAAACAAATAGCTGGACACAGTGGCTATGCAACCCCATTAAATAACTCTTAGAGGTTGACATGCCGCTAAATAAAATCAACCAAATCAATAAAAATATTTAGATTTCGTCATTACATAACCCATAGAGGTTGATATGCCGCAAAAACAAAATCAACCAAACCAATCAAAATATTTAGATTATGGCTTTAAATAACCCATAGAGGTTGATATGCCGCTAAACAAAATCAACCAAACCAATCAAAATATTTAGATTTCGTCATTAAATAACCCATAGAGGTTGATATGCCGCTAAACAAAATCAACCAAACCAATTAAAATATTTAGATTTCGGCATTAAATAACCCATAGAGGTTGATATGCCACTAAACAAAATCAACCAAACCAATCAAAATATTTAGATTTCGTCATTAAATAACCCATAGAGGTTGATATGCCACTAAACAAAATCAACCAAACCAATCAAAATATTTAGATTTCGTCATTAAATAATCCATAGAGGTTGATATGCCACTAAACAAAATCAACCAAACCAAACCAATCAAAATATTTAGATTTCAGCATTAAATAACCCATAAAGGTTGATATGCCGCTAAACCAAATCAAACAAGTAACATGAAATAATTCTTTCATAAGATTAATCCATATAATTTCAGTATAAAAAACATCAACAAAACTACAATATAAAGCACACATATCACCATCCCTAGTAATTATGTTCATACAAACATGTATATTCCCAAAAGCTGAGTATCATCAGTCATGTACCCAAATGTGAAAGCAGAATAACATATACCATAACTGTAATATACTTATATAACTTCAAAGTTTCTAAGAAAATTACATTCCGTCATTAATTGACTCATAATGACTTGATTAACTATTAAAAAAAAATCTTACTGGCAACAGGAACACACAAAGATATCCTTATGTAATATAAACACGAACACATCCCTACTCTTATATACGCACTAAAACCTCCCTACTCCTATATACAGACACACACATTCACACTCTCACGCGCAAACATATCTATACTTTTATATACGCACAAACTCAAATAAATAAATATATTTGTAAGCATGTACGCATACACTTATATACAGACTTGAATGAAGACGCGCTGTCATAAACGCAATCATGATGACATATTTCATACCCACCTTGAGTCAGAAAAATAATATCTACGAAAGACAGACAAGACAGCAGAAAAATCAATAAAACGCTTCGATATAAACAATTTCCCTTTCCTGTTCACTTTTGACCTGTTATCTGAAATCTCTATGAGCGACTCTAACCCAATCACCTTTTAATTATATTCATCAGATAACGCACGATCTTTGTGATCAATAGATCGATATCATGCCTTAAAATAGAAGATAAATCATGGCTTGTCATTCTATCCCTCCGTCTGTCAGACAACGACAAACCTCCTCTGTTTCCGGCGTCTGACAGATAAAATAAAAAATGATAGCTGATTTGAAGTTCAGTTTAAAACTGCCATGAACATATTTTCCTAAATTAAAATTGAAAAATAAAAACAATGAAAAGACAAATCCATATATGAAAAAAAAAGAAAAAAAACACACATACGTTTCCCTTAAGAAACAATTTTAAAACTTTGAAAAGTAGATGCTATTCTAGAAAGCTTATGTGCTAGAAAGACTAGTGACAATTTCACTGATTTCCTATTTGCATTTTCTGATGAATCTTACTTCTTCATTGAAGACGATTCTGGAAAAATGACTTGAAGAATTATTTTCATTCGCACTCAACATTAAGAAGAGAAATTAATTAATTTAATTAGTACAGTTATTTAATAAAGTAACTAATAATAACAAAACAAAAGTCATTGAAACAAAGCAAGTTCAGTCGACCAATGATGACAATTCCAGAACAACGTAACTATAAACAATTTTTTCTATCCTCTGCCAGCCGCTATGATGGAGAAAGCATTACCTCGAACCGTCGCCAGTGAGACACGCTGCAAGAGCCACTCCGTTTCGCGAGGCTCGTTCCCTTAATCGAGACGCAATCGCGCCAATCCTCCGAAGGAACACCATCGACCGAGGGCCAATAACCCCTGAAGTCTCCACTGCCACATGAGTAAAAAATAATCTATCAGCAAGAGAAGAATAATTAGCTATTTTTTTATCTCTGCGTCACGGGCGACGAACCCCGGCACAACCGCGGACATGAGTAAAAAATAATCTATCACGAAGAGAAGAATATATAGCTATTTTTTTATCTTTGCGTCACGGGCGACGAACCCCGGCTCAACCGCGGACCTGATCGAATTACCGGCCGAAAATGTAACTGCACAGGTCGCATCCCAAATCAACGACTTACCCACTTTAAAAGGGAAGATGGTAATGCCATCCGGCTGCTTTCCATCACCACGGTCGAGGCCTACGGGTTCGATTTGGGAAGGGAACCCAGCTGCATCCAAATCTCTTTTGATGATGTCGTTAATTGCTGCATGCCGTGGAAAGCGGCTGGCACTACGACAACAGGAGAGAGGATGCAAACCAAACTCATCGATGGAGGCTCCACATCTGCATCTGTGACGCTGACATAATTTGAGTCCAAGACGGATCGCGACTCCGACTCGAGTGCACTCATCATCTAGAAGGGTACCGGTAGATGAAGAGGGCACTGCGTTGAGCCAGGCGCCACTACTCGATTGTGAAGCAGATAGTAGACAGGCGAGGCGATGCTGATCCAGAGAGAGCCTCAAATTAGTAAAATTGGCCTCGCATTTTATTTTATCCCAGCCTTTTTGTTTTGATGTGTCTAGTGGGATAGAAAGTAATTCTTGGGTCCAGACACTGCAAGCTTTTTCGAAAGAACTGCCCGAGAAACACTGAGACGATCCACTGAGTATCTCATCAATTAATTCGCGAGGGAACGAAAGTAAAGAAAGATATGCTGGAAGGGCCAAATCTACCGCTGATTGAAGGCCCAGGGCTCCGAAACTCAGAGGGAGCTTTGCCTGCCTCCAGCCTGTGTCGTCGAAATTGACGTTGCAAATTAGATCCGCGCATCCCTTAATTGTGATATCTATCTCATTTAAGAAATCCTGTTCGAGGTAGCAAGGGGCACTTCAGACAGTGTAGAGGAAACTCGATAGCGAAAAACTGCTCTCCAAGAGGTAGAGGGCAGGATGTGATTCAATTAGTTGCAATTTCTCAGTCATTCTTGTTAGAATGACATGTTTAGTATCCAAACACTCTCGAATGGCTATTGGAAAGACTGGAGAACCAAGAATGTGTAATTCCTCCTTAGGTGTTATTTTTATATCCTCAAGGACTGAATAAGCTCATGGTGACTTCTATGACAATAAAATATCCGTAGAAATTCCCCTATTACATTGTTAAATATTTGAGCCTAACAACTTTAAAAAAATATTCCAATAACAATCATAAATGTGAATGCTAGTCGTTATTTTAAGAAGTGGGTACAAATGAAAAGATCTAAATTTGACTACTTTTTCCAATTCACTGAAAGAGTTGTTAACCATTTCTATCTTTCCTTTTTTTCTTTCATTCGTATGTCTTGTGTTTTTAAGCAATGAAAACGGAAAACTCCATTACTTATGAGGTATTGGCAGGAGACATTAACCACTTCTATCTTCCCTTATTTCTTTCTTTCTCTACCCTCCCCGAACGATGGGCGAATTGACTGCATCGAATAGAACTTTTTCTCGGAGAAAGAAAACATTAATTTCACAATTGTGAAGATGTCAACGTAATGTTAAACAACTTTATCTCTTCAAAATCACATATAATAAAGAAAAGGAATTTATGGAAAGCCATTATCGACTACGATCTTAACGGATATGACTTTTTTGTTTTAATTAATATTAATTTTGCAAAATATTTAAAACAAATTATTTTAGAACTTTATATTAAGTAAATTCATAACAAATATTACTAGAAAAAATCGGGAAAATTTCACGGTTCTCATATTTTAATATTTCGCTGAATCTTAATTCTTCAGTTAATATTTGAGCATGCGCATAGCAAATTCTATGAGAGTAAACATATAAATTCCCCTGTCACATCGTTAAAATATTTGAGTTTAAAACTTTAACAAAATATTGTAATAACAATCATAATTGTGAATGCTGGAACACCTAAACATGATGTAATGATGAGCAATCTTATCTCGGTAGAATAATAACGACTGATCTGTCTATATTTCGGAGATGAGGTATTTACATTATTCGGACTATTGTCCTCATCTTTGTCGCCATATTTATTACAACGTCTGTACGCTCCAGCCTTCTTCAGGTGGTTGGAATGTCAAACTGAACCCTTTATTTCGTTCACTGGGGTAGACTCTTCTAGTTCCACGTGCTATGTTTAATTAACCTTATCATGGCTTTTAGGCTTGGATCAAAATCTAGTTTCTGTTCTGAATACTAACCGTGAAGGAAACCTGGTCCTAGGATCTAACCATACGGCAACGCTTGCATCATTGCAAAATCAACCTAACAATGGTTGCTATGATAGTGCAATTTCCGTTGTTGACACATATGGTCGCGTTCGGAGACACCAATTGAAAACGTCAAAATTATAACCTACCAGTTATTGGTCCTTTACATATCCATTTGCTTGACATCAATGTGTATTATATTTTCAGCTTATCTACAACTTTGTATCTTCGGGTAATTCGAAAAACGATGAGGGAAGCCATATTCCAGATATCCATCCAGATAGATTTTTTTTTACTTCTGTGGCAGTAGAGACTTCTGGGGTTATTGGTCCTCGTTCGATGGCGTTCCTTCGGAGGATTGACGCAATTGCGTCTCGATTAAGGGACGAGCCTCGCGAAACGGAGTGGCTCTTGCAGCGCGTCTCACTGGCGATGGTTCGAGGCAATGCTTTCTCCATCATTGCGGCTGGCAGAGGATATCAAAAAAAAAATTGTTTATAGTTACTTTGTTCAAACTTTTTTTTCAATAAATTGTTGGGTTTCTAAAAAAAAGAAATGTATCTCCCTTATTGTTATTCATAGGATGATTTTTGTCTGAGTCCGATGACACTGTAGGAGTGGTTTCTGGTACTGGAATATTTTCTTTTTATTGTATGGCTAACCTATAGAAAATCGACCATCGACATGTCCTACCACCATGGGGGGTATGTAAATACTGGAATAGTGAGCCTTCGTTCAGGTTCGAGATTGGGATAAAAGTATAATATCTGTTCTCATTTGCTATATTTCAGCTTTCGCGTAGTTCAGGGAAAGGCAATGCTGAAATCCAAGTCCTGGAGATTCAATCATGCCTCAATACCTCCCTAATTGAACTAACGTGGTAATAATTCCAAAGCCAGAGTAACAGCGGTCGCGTAGATGTGGACAATTTTTTTACCTTTGTTAATATACCGAGTGTAACAGCAAAAATGTCCAAATCCTGTAACAGCATGTGATAATTGTCAATCCTATAAAATATTTAATATCTAAAAAAAAAACCCACTAAACTTAAGAAATTTTTTTTCTCGGTTTTCAGATAAGACGTTTAGCCATCTAATATATATATATATATATATATATATATATATATATATATACAGAAATATAGTCTCAAAGTGTGCTATATTTATGGGGTAAAGTGCTCAATATCAGAGATAGAGCGTGTGTAAATATAAAAGTGGACATGGAAGTCAGCACTTAGAGGCGACAGACTGTTTCATGCTAGTGCAATCGTCAGGCGACTAGTGCTGTTATTTTTCTCGGCTGTTTATATAAGGGTCAGTGGTGCATTATGGGTAGTATATTTTGGCGGGTACTTTTACCGGAAGTCGCTTATTTGTTTATTTATTTATGTCAAATTATTTTGCTTGTTTTTTTGTTTGTTTTTTTATTTTTATTTTTTATCTTATATATTTATTTATTTATTCTTTTATTTTGATCGGTGTTTTTGGTTAACGTAGTAAAAAAAATTTGTTTATATAGCTTATTGTTGGTAGTCTATAATGGCCGCCATTTACCGGAAATCGCTTGTTCGCTTATTTATTTGGGTCAAATTGTTTTGCTTATTATTTTTATTTTTATTTGTATAACAGTTATAACTTTCGTCCGTTCTTTTGTTTTGATTTTATTTCGCATATTCTAACAGGTGTGGTTTTGTATATATATATATACACACACACACACACATAAATAGACTTATACATACATAAATCTACACATATTCTAACAATATTATCTTAGTGCATATATATATATACCGGGCATAACAACAAAATTGTCTAAATCGTGTAAAAGCATGCAAAAAGTGTCCATCCCACAAAATGATTAATATCTAAATAACACTAAACTGAGTTCCTTTTTTTCGGTTTTTACATAATACATTTAGCCATTTTGACACCATTTGTCGTAAGAATCACTGAAAAACGTTTTGAGTTTTTCAGCTAGAAAGAGAACAGGTTAGAATCGTTTTATGTCAGCCCCACTATATCTTCCCAACTGAGCAATTGTGAGAGGAAAAAGATCACTCAGGCCTTCAGTAATGGTACCAATATTCATACTCTGGCTTTCATCTTCAAAGTGCATTTACGAACCATCAAGCGAATGGTGAGTAAGTTTAAAAAAGAGGGACCAGTAGAGAGGAATATTGAATCAGGGGGCTCACAACAGCAAAAGGGATCATCATTGCAACTTAGTGCAATATACATTATTATTGTTCAAATTAGATTCCAATAGTGTTATAAAAAAAAACCAGAAAATTCCATTAAGATATCTTTAATCATTTCTAAAATACAACGGTTTTAATCTTAAACTAAGAGTTGGACAATTTTGCTGTTACACACGATATACCCGTATGGATACCACACGTCAAACTGAACATAGGAGTGTGGGCTGGTAAGGAAATGATTAATGCTTACCTTTCTTAGCCTTCTGATCAATGTGTAGTAAATGTTCGATGTTGAAATAAGTTACGTTTACTGATCGTTAAGCATGAAGGAATTTGGAAAATCGAAACACAGGAGAAGGAAATGTAACAGGTTCAAATTCTAGACAAATGAAACAAGATTTATGAAAAGAGAAATGCATAGATATGAAATGCGATTAAATATGGATAGAATATGTATCGGAATCTGACAAAATGATAGGCTCAGGAACAAATGGTAAATGCTAGTAGATCGAATATGATTTCGCTCTTATTCAAGCTTCCGTAGTAGACAAACTTATCTAAATTATTTAATGAAACACGTCTTTATGAAAACAGACTTCCAATATAGACGTAATACACGCCCGCGCACGCGCAAACACACACACACACACACACACACACATATATATATATATATATATATATATATATATATATATATATCTATATATATATATATATATATATATAAAAGTGAACATAGAAGTCAACACTTAGAGGCGACAGTCTGTTTCATGCTAGATGCAATCGTCAGGCCACGTTGCCTGAGGATTGCATCTAGCATGAAACAAACTGTCGCCTCTAAGTGTTGACTTCTATGTTCACTTTTATATTTATACACGCTCTATCTCTGATATTGAGCACTTTATCCCATAAATATAGCACACTTTAAGACTATATTTGTTCATATATCTATATATATATATATAGTATGTATATAAATATAAATACATACATACATACATATACATATATATATATATATATATATATATATATATATATATATATATATATATATATATATGCGGTACTTATTGGAAAGCGCTCAATATCAGTGATAAAGCTAACATATTTAGTTGTGTTGA
This sequence comes from Acanthosepion esculentum, assembly GCA_964036315.1. NCBI lineage: Eukaryota > Metazoa > Mollusca > Cephalopoda > Sepiida > Sepiidae > Acanthosepion > Acanthosepion esculentum. The sequence continues at coordinate 5,860,648 of OZ038515.1, read as the reverse complement.
GGTGAGTTTGTGATCCTGGGTTTCACGCGCTTTGCGTACGTCAGAGTTTGCTTGACGATTGCAAAGGGCGTGAAACCCAGGGTCACAAATTCACATCAACGTAACTATACATAATTTGTGTGTGTGTGTTTGTGCGTGCATGTGTGTGTGTGTGTGTGTGTGTGTGTGTGTGTGTGTGTGTGTGTGTGTGTGTGTGTGAAAGATGAGGAGAAACCTGTTTCTTCGCTGGATGTCATGAGTCAAGGAACTAAAGAATGAAAAGCAAATTCGGATGCGGATGCCGTACAAATTACCCCCCCCCCCATTCCAAATCTTTATGGAGAAATAGAGTTAAAAAAAAGATGGAGATAAACGAGAGGATGCAAGAAAAATAAATATTTGCACATTATTAATTACTTCTTTTTTATTTTTTTGGTATATGGATATTATTTTTATGTTTGCATAACATTAAGATAAAAAAAAGCGAGTAAAAAGATTGCGAAGCATAAGAGATAGAACGAGAAAATATAGGAAAGTATAAAGGATTAAATGAAAACTTAGTCAAGGATATATTTTCGTACCTGTAAATCATGCAATTTTCCCAACTATAGGATTTTTTTTCAATTCATAATTATTTCTTATTACTTAAAAAGTATTTTTTACTGAGTACACGCATTTGAGTAGACATCTCTGTTGATTAGTATGTATTAATACGAAACTATTTCTTATGAAAATAAAATATATTTTAATAGGTATATGTGTCTGAATTGACGTCTTTATTTATAAATACAGAAAAAAACAGCAAGATATGTACAAATTTGCTACGGTTAAAATAGCTTGTTGTTTGACTCAGCTAGTAATTTTAGTATAGGAGTTAAGGAAATTGAACACAGAATAGATTGCTCTAAGAATAATTTTTTTTCTAACAACGCAACATGCTGCAATCCCAAAATATTAACCTGAGAACTCGAATCAGGTACTTAAATAGCCTTCCCAGATCTAGACTTTCCTCTGGATGTCCTGCATGGCGTCCGACTAATTCAGAAATATCTAACGAAAATGCAACCGTTTTCTCTGATCGATGAACAAAAATGGCTCCCAGAGATTGAATCTTTTAGGTTTTAAGGACGAAAATATTTCATCAGCTCTTAAAAATTGGTACGGCAAATTCGCAAAAATCTGATCAAATGACAAAAACCAATTTCGAACAGCGATAACAATGAAATTCATAGCGCATGTAAATAGAAGGGGAAATAATTATATGACCAAGACGCTGAATTTCAACACTAACCTAAATAAAATGTGAGAAATTAAACTATCGTCAGTACTAGAAAAAGTGAGAAAAGTTAGCGGCATATTTTCTAGAAAAACTGTTTTAAGGGAAGAATTTAAAAAAAATTTCAACCGACAGTAATGCTATCTGTTCGGCCAATGAAGGCCGAGTATTGCCTGTACGGAAACGGCAATTAGCACCATTAAATTCTATATATAAAGTTCTGTGACTTCTGTTAGGGCGTCTGTCCGTCACATCCACTAAAATAGCTATACATTGACCGATCGAAACGAAATTTTGTGGAGAAGTGAAAACATCCAATGGATTACAAATTACAGTTGCTTAGCACAATAAATTTTCATCAATTTTTGCGAAAAAATGAAAGTATTATTATTTAACATACAAAATACTCTCATTATTTCAAAAACAATTTAATGATTTAAATAACAAATAATATATATATATATTTTTTGTGTGTGTATTTGTGTGCGTATATATATATATATATATATATATATATATATATATATATATATATATATATATATATATATATGCATCATACATATATATACATATACATATATATATATATATATATATATATATATATACATACATATACATATACATATATATATATATATATATATATATATATATATATATATATATATATATATATATATATATATATATAATCCTGTGATTTGCGTTAGTCCCTCCGTCATATGCTCTAAAACCGCCATATATTATAAACAGTGAGGGTTTAGAATGCAGTTAGTTTTATGAGAGTGCGTAGCTTAGTACAATACATTTTCATTAATTGTTTGGGGAATAATTATAAGTTTTATTATTCGATATACAAAATACTTCCAATATTTCAAAATCAATACTTATTTAATAGAAATGCAATAATATTTTTGCATATCTTTTCTGTAAATTTTTCTATATACAATAATTCAGTTTCCAGTTTGCCATGCTTTTGCGAGAACTATAAACATATCCCAATGCCAAACGCTTAAAAAATTTCGAATGTGGCTCCTTAAAGAAAGATTTACCCATGTTGCAAGCTCAAGAGTTAAAAAAATCTTAAGAATGTGTTCTGCGCTGGTAACAAAGGAAAAAGAAAGAAACATTCTAAAAAATATTGTTTATCATGAAGTCCTATAAAATTAACTTAATAAATTTTCAAACCTTGAAGTTGTGTTTTTTGTCTAGGTATTTTTCCACAAACAAATCAGCTTATTCAGATTTCCTCGATTGGCTTTCGAAATTGAACGAACTGTAGAGTTTGTAAATCTCGACAAAACTGTTAGCGATGATTTTAACAATAAATACTGTGATGATTTCAACACGTTCTAGTTAGCGTATAGTGATTTTCCAAGCGTAGCTTAGATGCGGCACAAGGCCGAAAGCATGGAGCACCACGTTGAGGATCGAACGCACTATTCAGTCGTAATTGTTCTAGTTAGCACGTATTTAACGTTTTCCTTTGACGATAAGTTGAAAGATTATATTGTCTAATTATAGATTATAGTCTGCTGCTCGAAAATCTGTTTCACTGTGTCCAGCTAGACATTTTGTTTTTCTTGCCATAATATATCTTTCACATATCTTGCACTGAACATTGCCGGTGCTTTTCCTATCGTGATTATCTAAACGTCGATATGGCACAAGGCCGAATGTATGGTGCAATCAGGGAGGATCGAACTCACTATTCAATTGTAATTGATCAGGCGAGACGCGCTTGCTAAGCAATTCACCACGTCCGCGGTGCTATATATTTAGAGATTCTTGATTGAATACAAAGAAGAATCTGCAATAACATTGATCCTGATATGGCCTCTCAGCTGCAGTAATCGCCATAATGGATCCTCCTTGTGCTTCTTCTGTACATATTCTTATTGTAATTAATCTGATGTGCTTTCGTCATTCGTACCTAGATTTATGAATTTAATTGCATTACTAGATCGGCGGCAAGGTCTCATACCTTTACAGGTGAATCGCTTAGATGTAATCGTAAGTTCTATGCCAACAGTTTCTTTTCTAGTAGTTATCGCTTTTGGAATTCTCTTCGAATTTCATCGTTCCCATTCTATTTGATCATCAAAATATTAAATGCAATGTCAATCGATATATTCTGTCGTCTTAATTCCTGTTCTCTTATTGTTCTCGGTCCTTAATAATATTTTTCTTTTCCTCGGGTTCTCTCACCTTGCATCGTAATGGCTTTCCTTCCATGCTTGGGGGTGAAATGATTAAAATAATTGATTGAGAAATCGGAGAGCCGAGATCGAATTCTAGTCGAATCCATTACATTCACTTACACGCTAAAATACCCTTGGGAACGGTATGAATCTTCTTCTCTTTCCACATATGGGTAAATAGCAGGACAGACTGGGTTCTATAGCCTTGGATGGCAACATGTCTACCGCAGAAAGAAATGGCAACCTACTACTGGAAAATATCTGCCTCGTCCGTATGTATCGGAAGATACATGATCGCCTCAGAGTGTATCACCCATGGTACATAAGTGACTGATAGATAAAACGGTTTCCCATTGATGCACAGGTAAACCTCTCGATTTTAAGGCTAAGTTGGTCATACGCCACAGAGTTCTATTCACTTTACACTTGACCGTATCCTGTGGGTTGTACACAGTACATCTCCTAGTAGATATTTCTTTGATAATATCCTCTGACTAGGTCTTCTATCAGAGTGTATATAATTTGGTATACCAAATGTGCAAAATAATTTATTTAAATACATCAATACAGTTGTAGTGAGCATATCCCTACAATCAAAAACGAAAGGGAAACGACTATATTCCTCAATGACAATCAATAAATATTTGGTTCCTCTTCGATTTGAAGTTCCCTTGAAATGTCTATTCAATCTTTAGAGGGGTTGTGAGGATTTGATTAATTTGTCACCACCTGTCATAAATGTTGGCTTTTTTACGGTACACACATTACATTTTTAGGTTATTCGTTTTACTTCCTCTGTTCAGTCGGACAAATTCCTCGACGCTCGATATATCAAACTATATTTGTAAGTGGAAAGTTCAATTGGCGAGCGATTAAATTTGTTGTTTTTAGTCTTCAAAGCTGTATGCTTATCGAAAACAATAAAATATTTACCTTTTAGTTAATGACAAGAATAAAATATTTACCTTTTAGTTAATGATTCCATTCCCTGATTGCTTCGATGATTGCGTTAGCTTCTTTCTCTACTGGGGGAGTGGTTTCGTTCAGAGGTGTTTAGAGTTGTGGACCAGAATGCAACAGGACCGCCTCCATGATTTATCGTCGCAGCTAGGCTCACGTAGCTGGCACCAGTTTCAAATTCAAAGGGTTTTCTTCGTCTTGAGTGTGTACTACAGCTCTTTCTAATTCCCTTTTCAAATATTCAAAGGAATCTTTTTTTTTTATTTTAGCAGGGAATATAGTGTTGTTATTTAGCGCGTGAATTTTTAGCAAAAGGTTTGGGATCCAACGACTGTAGTAAAGGAAAACTTCCAACGATTTTTTCTGAGCTTTCCTGAGATTGCCTGGATGAGAGAGTTCTCGCAGAAGTCTCATCCTTTCAGGGTCTGATCGAACGGTCCCTTTATTTACTTCCTAGTCCAGAAGTTGTATTTTCGTTACACTGTAAGCAACTTTATTCTCATTTAAGATGACCCCGTACTTTTCAATCAGTTTTTTGAACGTTACCAAAGTTAGTTTCATGTTCTCTTTCATTAATATCACAAATCGTCATATTATCTATAAAAACGCGAATGGTCCCCTCTAAGCCTTCCTTTACTATTATTTGATACAAAATTATTTGAAAACGTAACCACTCCATTTGTGATCCCAGAAACGGCATCCTTTTGAAATTATATAATTTATCACCGGTTTCAAAATCCTCTAAGGGCGGTTTGCTTTACGTAGGGCAACTTGAAGATGCGCACATTTTAGGTCTAGTTTAGAGTATGGACGATACATTCTATTTCCGAAACCATCGTTGTATTCTTAAATAGAGGATAGGGTTTTTTTTTAAGATAATAAAAAAAGATTTATCATTTATGAATAATCAATGACTAACCGTTTTTTTTTCTCGTTTCTCGTCCTTACTTACTACTACTTGTTCTCTCCACGGATATCTGCTGGGCTCAATGATATCTGAATCCAAGAGGGTATTTTATTGCCTTTCTTATAAATGCCTCCTCTTTTCTAGACGATCCTTGGGATTTCACAGATATGGGTCTGACGTGTCAGATTTTCAAACAGAAGAGAAGTTGAAATCCTCTTGCTATCTAGTCCAAACAGGTCTAGACGTGTTATCTCGCCCTTATATAATTTCTATTTTTTCTGCAGGCCTTGAAAGGCTTGTCCGTGGATCACATCAGCACATAAATTATCTATTAAGGATAAATAATATTTTGTATGTTGCTTTACCTACCGTAAGATTCGCGTTACATTTTCCTACAGTTTTTAATAACAAGTCAAACGAAATAGATTTACATTATTCGGACTATTGTCCTCATCTTTGTCGCCATGTTTATCACAACGTTTCAGCCGTTGTACGCTCCGACCTTCTTCAGGTGGTTGGAATGTCGAACTGAACCCTTTATTTCGTTCACTGGGGTAGACTGTTCTCGTTCCACGTGCCATGTCTAATGGATGTCAATTATCTCCTGTTAATTCCCATCTCAAAGTTCTCCACCGCCTTAATCAGGTATTGAGCTCACACTCTTTGGGTCCTGTCTCTGGATCTAACTAACGCCTTTATCCATTGTGCCATGAGTCCTTGAGGACACCTGAAGAAGGCTGGAGCGTACAACGCCCGAAACGTTGTGATAAACATGGCGACAAAGATGAGGATAATAATCCGAATAATGTAAATAGTGGACATAATACCTCATCGCAGAAATATAGACAAATACTGAAGTCAAACGAAGCCATGCGGACGCTAGAGTTAGTATGTTTAACGACCAGACCCATAGACGGATCTATTTTGGTGTCGATAAGAATTTGACTACTTCCCGATTCTACTAGCCTAGTAAGATTTTGGTTACCGTGATTTTCGAAACTCCCTGTAGCCCAGTAGTTACTGTGGCCATGACGGGTGACGCGGCAGAGAACGTACAAGCTTTCAAACGACAGACTTTAGCGAAATGATCTTCCTTCTTGCAATTGTAGCAACTCGCTCCTCGAGCTGGACACTTTCTTCTAGGGTACCTACTGCCGCCACACAAAAAGCACCTTCCTTTTCAAATGGATTTCGTTGCAGCTGATGTCAGAGAGTCCTTCAACTTTTCCTTTTCTTTTTGCTGAGAAGTTAAGACGTTATTCCGGGGTTCCGATACTGTCGCCGCCATATAACTTGTTTAGGTATCATCAGAATAGGCTTCAGAATTTAGGATAACCCTTTCAGCACGTTGTGCTTGATTTCCAGCTTCTCTGGTGGTGTGCGTTTTGTTTTCAAGAAGCATCTGCCGAATAGAAGGTTCGGATAACCCAGAAATAAAGGGATCTCTAAGAGATTCCTCTTTGTAAAATTGAGATGTAACATCTTTGAATTTACAGTCTGTTGACAGAACATGCAATACTTGAATATATTAATTCAAGGTTTCTCCAGCCTGTTGTGTTCTGGTTTCAAGTACATGGCGAATATTTCACTTTTTTCTTGGACGAAAATTCTCTTTTAGCTTCTTCAAAGTTTATACATTCGCTGAACAGTTCGTCTACATGAGACGACACGTATTTCTTTATAGGAATATCCAACTCCTCACCCTCAATATGCTTGAGGAAATCTGAAAACGTTTAGTATCAATGATTCCATATTTTCTCTGCCTCGTAGGTCTTACTATCTAGATTCAGAATTTTAGGTTTTAGTACCCTGCCCATGTTGATGTAGGAAGCAAACAATTACTGAATAGAATATCGTAAGCTATACTTAGGTGGCAATATTCACTACTATTTCTCTAATAGTTCAGTCTTCAATGTCAAGGACAAGTGGTGTCTATAAGTTCGCCCACGTCTCAACCGGATATGATTTCGAGTTTTGAAGTCGCTCTATCGGCTACACCGCACATAAGATATTCACGCCCCCTGAGCACTTCCCTCGAACGCCGAGAAGCAAACCTAGCTCCTTCTCGAGGGAGAGGAAAACTACCTGGGGAAAATTCCCCTGGAGATTGGATATAGCAATTCCAACCTATGAAATGGATTCTTTTAGCCACCAGCTGTATCGACTGATCGAGATTTACATTTGAATACAACACTTGAAACAGTGATGCAATTCAAAACATATATATAAATAAAATAAAGTATGAAAATAAATAAATAATAAATAACAAAATAAAAGTTAAAATTGAAAAATGAATATAGACATAAATTTCCCGCAAAACATATAAGCAAACATACAAAACATACATATCAAATTTCAAAAACGATGCCATACACAATGCATTCATATATAGACTCATCTAGATATATACATATAAATATAACCATGGTCAGAATGCGAACCTTCTAACCACTCTCCTGCATTTATCTATCTACAAAGATAATATGAATAAAAACAAAGGCTATATTTTTCTTAACCAACGCGTTTCGTCCTTTGATGAACTTTATAAAAGGGTTTTATTTTGCAATTGGTCAGTTAACTAGAAATGGCGAGAAAACCATGAACTAATGATGAAGCTTTAGAGAAAATGGAGACAAAAAGGAAACATATAATTAACATAAAAAGAAACGGCTAACATGTGGAGGAAAGAGGGTTTAGAAAATTTGATACTCACAGGACATATACTCGCATTAATTGTATCAATTAAAGATAAAAAAAATAAAGATTATAAAATGAATAGACAAACTTCTATACATGCAAAATACACACAAACATGTTTTTTTAGTCTCCATTTCATCCCGAATTATAATAGTGATTTTTTTTCCTTAATTCATTATTAACTCACGAAAGTCAATGTAAGATGTTAATTTTTTTAAAAATCGTTTGGAACTTTAACCATATTAAAATTAATCCCCTTATTGTCAGCGACTCAGCCGTAAAAAACCCTTTCAATTTTTTGGGCGATTCAGGCGTGTAGTTAGCAATTGTGGATGAAAAATAAAACCTATCAATGGGGGAAAGAACTCTTTACGAATCAACGGCCAGTTAACAAGAGGTAATGTCTCAACAAAATCACCGTGGAGAAACAACGGGAAACAACTCTATTATCAATCCCAATAACATTTATGAGTAAATGTATGGTTGTCATAAAACAAAGAAGAGCTTAACGTGCGAT
>OZ038515.1:5839605-5847105 GCA_964036315.1 Acanthosepion esculentum | reverse complement strand
ATTCCAAGGCAGATAAATCTCTTCAATCCCTTTTTCCGAAGTATTTTTTTTTTCGAAATTGGAGAGGAAGGAAAACAGTAAAATTTTTTGAGGCTATAATCGCCCGAATCGATAACGTCAGCAGTATCGAACTCTCTCCGAGTTAAACTACATTATATATATATATATATATATATATATATATAATGTAGTTTAACTCGGAGAGAGTTCGATACTGCTGACGTTATCGATTCGGGCGATTATAGCCTCAAAAAATTTTACTGTTTTCCTTCCTCTCCAATTTCGAAAAAAAAAATACTTCGGAAAAAGGGATTGAAGAGATTTATCTGCCTTGGAATATTTGATTCCGATCATATATTTTATTTTTGATTGTTTTTGCGAAAAAAAACAATGCGTATAGTCTAACATATAGCGTCTTTGGGCGCGATCCCGGTTCGAATTACGGTCCCGGTTTTTATTACATTCGCATGTACCCACCATTCAGAACCCTCCATGCCTCCAATCAGAATGGCTGATGCAAAACTCCAAGAGAGCGCCTCTCTACGCCTCACACAGTCCACAAGCCTGAAATTGAACAACTATATTGAATCTATAGCTTCCTCAACTCCAAAGAAAGTTATTTTTTCTGTGTTGCACCAGAGGTTTTTCTGGACTGAGTCCATCTACAAATTAACCATTTGCCTTGCATGGAATACTGCTGCCATATATGGTCTGGTGCTCCCGCTGTTCATCTCGAGGTTCTCGGCAAACACCAGAGACGGATATGCAGTGTGATAGGTCCTCATCTGGCATCTCGTCTACAGTCATATTCCCACAGACTTGTCGTTGCTTCAGACTGTCTTTTCTATAAGTATTTTCACGGGAACTGAGAAAGCGTGTTATGTAGAATGATTAACAGTGTGAACAACGCAAGCACACTCAAACCCTCGGTCACGATGACTTGTGACTTCGTGTTAGCACAGCTATCGACGGCCCCCAAGTGTGGCCAGCTACATATACGGCAAACTGCACTCAGTTACCCACCATAGAGAACCTTCCCGTCAGGATGGCTGATGCCCAACTCCACGAGAGCGCCACTCTGCGCCGTATTGGTCTCAGGCTGTCCCCTTACCTGAAGTGGAATAACTAATTTGAATCTATAGCGTCATCAACCGTGAGGAAATTTAGTTCGCTGTGTCGCTCCTGAAGGTTTTTTTCTCGCTTGCGTACATCCTGCGTATCTACAAATTAACCATTCGTCCTTCCATGGAATACTGCTGCCATATATGGCCTGGTGCCCGCGTTGTTCATCTCGAGGTCCTCAACAAAATCCAGACACGGATATGCAATGTGACATCTCGTCTACAGTCACTTTCTCACATACGTGCTGTGGCTTCCCTCTGTCTTCTCTACAAGTATTTTCATGGCAACTGCTCTGACGAGCAACTTTCACTGGTTCCCAAACTTCACGAATTTAAGAGAGCTAATAGGTTGGCATCTCGGTCCCACCCTTTCACTGGCGAAACGGCTAAATGTAGCCATCTCTTCTACTCCAAACAGATTTTTACCTCACGCTTCCCGTCAGTGTAACTCCCTTCCTCTTACTTGCTATCCTGGTAGCTATAATCATCAAATATTCAAATGTAATGTCAATCGACATCTTCTGATGTCTTGACCTTGATCCCTGTCCTTCTCTTTATCCTTTTCCCAAACACTCCTCTTTACTCTTACTCTGCCACTTTGTAACTCCTTGCGTGCTAATGGCACTCCTGCCTTGCTTAGGGTGATATGCTTAAAAGAGAAATATCCTTGGGAAAGGTATTCATCCGCACCCACCAGCCATGCGTTAAAGATTATTACATATTTCTTGTATCTGGAAAAAACATTGTTATCTCTAGCAATATATTAGTGCAATATTCACTTACAAAATAATAAATTATAATTTTTACAACCCCAAATAAATTAGGTTTTAAATAACCCACAAAATGTTGACATTTACTCTATTGCTGTCCCATCTTCATTATCATATTCACGGTGTTTTTTTCGACCGTTGTACGGTCCGGCCTTCTTCAGGTGATATATGTTAGAATTCCGAACGGAACCCTTTATTTCGTCCACCGGGTTAGATTGTTCTAGTTCCACGTGTCATGCATTTTCTGGATATCTCAGTTTCAATTAATTTTATTTAATAAGTCAACGCTCCAATTTTTTGATCACCGCTGGTGTGGCCAGGTATTGAACTCACAACTCTTTGGTTCAAGTCATTTGATTATTTTATTCACTGGGCCGCGTGTTCTTGTTACCATAACTCATTGCAGAAACATAGGCAAAGTGTTGATAATCCATAAAATACAAATCGCTCTCCTTTGTTTGGTGTGTAAGTGATGTAAAAGGCAGCGACTGTGATACAACCGAGTTCAAATTCCGGTTGGGTTCGTTACGTCTACTTCCGCGCAAATATTCTTGGCAAAAATATGAGTTTATCTCCTCTCCTCTCTCTCAAATTATATGTTTTTTGTTGTTTTTCCAGAACGGTTCAAGCTCCGGCAGCCACTCGACGTAGACGGACACAGATTAAGAGGCACGGTTTATATGGATACGTGCAGCAGATAAAAGTTAACGCTAGACATGAACAGATGGCAGTGATCGGGAAAATATCCACTTGGGATTCGGTTCCACAGAGCAGCGGTTCGTGAGAAGGATCTACTCGAGTGGAACTTACTTCTCCCCAAAGGAATATGAAGAGAAGTATGGTGGTTGGCTACAATGTGCATGGTGGGTCGTGGCGGGTGTAAGCCGTGAAGGTTAAGGCTGATGAAACTAAGGAATGTAGTTTGTTTGAGCATTTGTCATGAAAATAGCGATAGAGCGGCGAGAGGCTTGCGACGTTACGTCTGTGAAAGAGTGCTTGTAGGCTCGAAAATAATTTGTCACCCACAAGGACGCGGAGATATTTTGGGCTCTACCGATACCGGAAAGGGAGCACTGGGAAAATCCTGTCCACATATGGCAGCAGTACTCTATTTTAGTTGAATAAAATGGCAGATCACACGAACCTTCGTTGGCATCCAGTCTAGGAGAATGACCACTTCGAATTAAAAAAAGCTGTTGTCTGTGGGGCTGGCAACTAGACCTCCATAAAACATAATTCCGAAAGAGACCACAATAACAACACGTAACATGATGAGGCAGGGGAAACCTAACTACACTATGGGGAACGAGATTGTCATTATAATTATTGTTATATCTATTTCGTAACCAGTCTAAAAGAAAAAAAGATTCGAACTGAAAATCAGTTAAAACAAATGGGATCCGTCTGTATTGGCACCATATATTCTTCTGAGCCGTATATATAAGTAGCCAAGAATAATAACAGCACTTGTGGCCTGACTATTGCGCCTCGCATGAAACAGACTGTCACCGCTAACTGTTGACTTCAATGTTCCCTTTTATATATATATATATATATATATATATATATATATATATATATATATATATATATATATATATATAATTGTTTATTTAAAAATTATAACATAAATATGTTATAAAATCACTACAAAAATAGCCATTTTGTTTCAACACCTCCGGTGTCTTATCAAGTGATGATGTTGAATGTAGAAACAACATAATCACTTGATAAGACACCGGAGCTGTTGAAACAAAATGGCTATTTTTGTAGTGATTTTATAACATATTTATGTTATAATTTTTAAATAAACAATTATATCTTCTCTACTCTGTATTGAGCACTCTTTTAAGAATAGTAATGTTTGGTTATTGGAATTTATTCCGTATACACCAATCCTAGACTTTATATATATATATATATATATATATATATATATATATATATATATATATATATATATATATATATATATGATGAAAATGTGGAAAAGACAAAGCAAAATCCGAATATGTGAGTTTACTGTTTTTATTTTGTTTTTGTTATTCTGTCGAAGTCAGACGTTTCGGTCAAATAAACCTTCCTCAGGACATGGTTAATGGAGACATATTTATATTAGATTTAAGTTAAATGAAGAGACGATATATACAGGACTAGTCAGAAAAACTGAAATTCTAAAGTCAGAGTATTCTTTCTTGGAGTCGGATACGCTGGCGCCGCATGGGCGGCGCTACGAAAACCTGCTCCCAGGGAAGATATTTTATCCTAAGTGGAAAAGGGGGAACCTATTTAAAACTATAGCTTATCGGTACGTTTGTCAAGCATTAATCTTGCTAACAAAGTTGCTATATTAAAGAAACCCTGTCTGGTGTTTATTGTGTGTGAAGTGGTTATCATGCCAGCCTCGTAAATCTGCCTAAGGTTTTTATTGTGGATATATTTTAAAATCTTCACAGAGTCGAAATCAAAATTGTGATCAGATTTGGCTATGTGTACAAACAAAGCACTACTTAAATTACCGAGGCGAATATCTCGTTTATGTTCGGAAATGTGAGATTTCAAGGACCTCCCTGTCTCGCCTACATAACTCAAGTTGCAGTCTCTGCATGGTACCTGATAGACGCAAGCATTGACCGAAACGTCTGACGTCGACAGAATAACAAAAACCAAAACAATATAAAAAACAGTAAACTCACATATTCGGATTTTGTTTTGTCTTTTCCACATTTTCATCATACCGTCGGATCTACATCTACATATTTGCTTACATATATATATATATATATATATATATATATTCAAATTCTTAATTTCTAAATGCTCTAGCTCATAGACAATGCTCAAATAATCCAAACGAAAGAAAATCTGTCAGTGCTTGCTATATATGGTGACTACAATGGACGGGACCATTGAATTGTCATGCCGTCGGGTAAGATTTCTTTCTAATAAGCAAAGCGGGACAAATTTTTACGCAACACTTTAACCTTTCTATCAAGTTTCTGGCAATAAATGTCGACAGCGAATAATCAGCGCATGTCCCATCCTAGCGATGTCATTTTTTCCTTGGATTATTTTACAGGGTATCTGTTTATATTTCTGAGACGAGCTATTGTATTTATTTACATCATTTACATTGTTGTCCTCATCTTTATTGTCATATTCACGGCGTTTCTTCCTTTGGTTGTATCCAGTACCTTGACCCAGAGTTGCGGCATCAATACCTGGATACAGCAGTGGTGAACAAGAACGAGTTGTGTTAAAGGGAGACAACTGTGACACCCGGAAGAGGCATGGTGCCCTGGTGGAAGAAATAAAGAGTTCAGTTTGAAATTCCAGTGACCTGAAGAAGGCCGGGGTGTACAACGGCCGAAATGTCGTGAAGATGACAATAAAAATGAGGACAACAGTCCCAACAATGTAACTAATGTGAATAATTTTACAGCTGATATCAAGGAATTGTCGCGTCCTGTGTAAGACGATAATCTACATCCGCGTCCTGTGTAAGACGATAATCTACATCCGCGTCCTGTGTAAGACGATAATCTACATCCGCGTCCTGAGTAAGACGATAAATTATGTCCAACAGCAAGATCGGGAGGTTTTGAAGAGCGTTGAACCACCTCTTTATTTCTGGTGTTCCACCTTGACCTGGGATGATAGCAATTTTCAGGTCCCAACTATGGGCAAATATTTACCCCTCAAACTAGGGTTAAAACACTATGAAAGTGTATTAGGTTTTAATACAGCAATAAATTTTTGAAGGAAGAATTATTACCAGCAATACATTTCTGAAGAAAAAAAGTATTACCAGCAATACATTTTTTGAAAAATATTACCAGCAATAAAAATCTTGTAGGCATTAAATAACCCATTGAGAGTGATATTCCGTAAAACAAAATCAAACCAAACCAAACCATTGGATTGTCATGCCATAGGGTATTATTTCTTTCTATATAGCAAAGCGGGACAAATTTGACGCTACACTTTATCCTTTCTATCAAGTTTCTGGCAATAAATATCGACAGCGAATCATCTGCGCATGCGCCATTAAATCGATACATTACATATTCCATTACAGACGAAGTAAGGACTTATGTGCATGGAGTTATTGGTTTCTCATTCTGTGATAACCACTACCATTGTTCTTTTCCTGTAACAATGCGATACAGAAAAGAAATCATTGGCATTTCTGGTTAAAACACTGATGCAGATAGCGGGGACGTTGGGTTCGTTTCTCGTGAGGAACCCAATTTCCCTTTGTGCAAATCTTCTATCTTTGCTTGAGGTGCTGTTGGACAGTTGTGCAAAATCTCTGGTGTTTGATGTGGATTTGATTCAATAGTCTCTTTTAAGATTTCTTCTTTTTTTTTTAGATTTGTTCGCCTTACAGGACAAGGTTTGTCGGATATATCACTGTCGCCACTTTGAAACCATTTAAGGTAGAACAGACATACGAACTTTGAATGCATTGTTATTCACTCTCCTCCTCCTTCTTCTTCTTCTTCTTGTTCTTCTTGTTCTTCTTCTTGTTCTTCTTCTTCTTCTTCTTCTTCTTCTTCTTCTTCTTCTTCTTCTTCTTCTTCTTCTTCTATTCACCGTGTTCCTTCAGATTGTGAGCGATTATGGTTCTCCCTAACATTCTAACTTTCTGTCCTGGAGTATCAAGTTGCCTGACACGTTTTACGTACGATTTCATTTTTCAAGTCTTTTTCACCGCTGTTTGGACCGTCAGACGCCTCTCTTACGTGCCAATTTTTTTTTTTAAGCTTATCACCCCAAGCAAGGCTGGAAGCCACTAGCACGCAAGGGGTTACATAAGGTTTGGAGGAAGAGCAGATAGGAGTGGTAAAGGAGAGGATGTGGAGAAAGATAGTGGATCGATCAAGGCAAGTGACTTACAGAAGATTTGGAGCGAGAGCAGATAGGAATGAAAAATGAAAGGATGGGGAGAAGGGAAGTGGATAGATCAAGGCAGCTGCAGATGTCGATTGACGTTACACTTAAATAGTTGGAGCTTGTATTTGTCAGGGAAACAGGAATAAGGAAGGGACTTCCACAGGCGAGATGTGCGAGACATGAAGCTATTGGAGTAGAAGAGACGTCTACATCTAACAGTTTCAACGGTGAAGGGGTGGGAACGGGATGCCAGCCTCGTAGGACGTTTAAATTCACGAGGCCTAGGGACCAGCGAAAGCAGCTCCTCGGAGCAATTACCGTTAAAGTATTTGTAAAATGTCTTATGGATTTATTTTCATCTTTTCTAATTGATCTCGTTACCTCTAAGTTGAAATGATGATCTTTCTTCCTGTTTTGACCTCCTGATCTAGTTTTCCTCTCTAATGTTCCCTCTTTTTTTAAAAATTATTCAACGTTCTCTTTATGGGTATTGAGTGGACATTGAAGATGGAAGCCAGAGTAAGAATGTTAGTACAATTACTAAAGGTCTGAATTATTTTTTTCTCTCACCATTGCTCACTTGGGAAGACTGTGGGTCTGACACAAAAAGGTTTTAACTGAATAAGTGAAATTGTTTTTCAGTGATTCTTGCGAGAAATGATATTAAGATGGCTAAACGTCTTATCTGAAAACCTGGATGAAAAAAAAAACGA
>OZ038515.1:5797105-5834605 GCA_964036315.1 Acanthosepion esculentum | reverse complement strand
TATAATACGCATTTTTTCTAAAGAATAACAAGCAATATTAAGGGTGCGAATTATGCACTGTTATAAAACTCTTCAAAAAATTGCCGTCTTATATGTCGATTTCAGTTGCGAAATGTCTACACGCCATAAACAGACAAAAATTTGACACTACAAATCCGCAATTGCGACCCCATAAGGATGTCAAATACAATCATATGTACATAACAATACTTACAAATGTAAAATAAAATAAGAATTATCATAAAACTTAATTCAAAATAATATTATTCTATGTTTAAAACCATTTTTAAATAAGGGTAGGAAACGCTGGCCGTAATGAAACTGGAGAGGTACAATTTATAGGGTTTGATTATCAAACAAGTGGTGCATATTATGCGTTAGTAGAAGAACTCTACCACACATTCAGCACAATTTTAGGGGTGCGTATTATGGGTGAAGGCGTATTATACATGGGGAATTACAGTAATTCTTCTTCCCAGTTTGCTTCTTCTTAATTAAGTTTTTCTACTTCGTTTGATTCATTTTGTTTATTCTTCCCGCTTCTCTTGTTTCTTCAGTTTATTTTGTATTTATAAATTTGTTTAGATAACATTAAAAGTAATGTGTGTGTGTGTGTGTACGGCATGACAGTTATCTGTAGGGAAAGTGGTAACAGCGAGGCGAGTTCAAATTTCGGGTTAATCTGTTACGTTCACGTTCTCAGTAAAACCCTCGAGAAACCATCTCACTGTCTCTTCTTCCACGAGACGGGTATAAACAGATCGCAGATGACAAAAATTGAGATCCGTGGAAGGTCAAGATCGCCTAGGTTCTGAAGAGAAATGCTATTTTAAAATAAAGAGGAAGAGGCGAAAAGCTAACTTAATGGCGGAGGTGGGAGTACTCTTCTGAATGTATTCCTTGTTCCAATGATTAGAAGTACAATCATATTTCAGTCGATGATAGACTATGAAATCTTCTGTTTCGTTTAATCACCTATCACTTCATTTTTCTTTTCTTCCTCCTCCTCCTCTTTCTTGTTCTTGTTATTATTATTATTATTATTATTATTATTATTATTATTATTATTAGTGTACTGGCGCTGTCGAAAATGACAGCAATTGCTAGAAAGTTTTAATGATGAGATACAATGAAACAAAAATCTTGAAACATTATATTGTCCTGGGTATGACGATAAACTACATTCGCGTCCTGGGTAAGATGATAAACTACTTCCAGCAGTAAGGCCTCTGATCAGGAGGTTTTGAGGAACGTGGAACCATCTCTTAATTGATGATGTTCCCAGGTCCACCCTGATCCGGGATGGCAGCACCTGCTAAGGTCCCAGCTATGGGCAAATATTTAACTCCTGAACTGGAGCAAATACACTATGAAAGTGTAAAAGTAGGTTTTAATACCAGAAATACTTTGTAAAAAAATATTACCAGCAATAAATTTTTGAAGAAAAAAAGTCTATTATCAGCAATACATTTTTGAAAAAATATTACCAACAATGTTTTTAAAAAAATAAATATTACTAGCAATACATTTTTGAAAAAAATTATTACCAGCAATACATTTTTGAAGGAAAAATATTACCAGAAATAGATTTTTAACAAAACAAAATATTACCAGTAATAAAAAATTTGTCGGCATTAAATTACCCATTGAGGTCGATATGCCGTAAACCAAACCAAACCAAACGAAACCAAACCAAACCAAATCAAACCAAAAATTATATTGAGATTCAATAAAGCAGAGAAACAGAATTCACAACTAAAGTAGAGGCCAATGAATCGATTAACTAATCCGTTCCCTTGTTATGTTTCAGGCGTACAATGGTATCTGCGTTTCATTGATTACTCCTGGTATCATATAAAACGCTATTTGCTCACTATCTTTTCATTTTTTTTAAATGTGTTAAATGTAGCAGTAAAATGGAAATATCTCTCAGAAGAAAAAGATTAGCAAGGGAACAGCGAAGACGGAGTCGACAGAGCCTATTTCAAGAGCAAGTTAAAGCAAGATGATCACTTAATAAAGAAAGGTATCTGAGTGACTGACATGAAAGTCTTGAACAAATAAGGCTGCAGTTTAAGAAACCTATGAGTAAAGGAAGTGATTAATTAGACGGCCCATTTTGCTCGGAAAGTAATTTTTTCTAAATGCAGATGAATATTTTATTTGTATAGATTATCAAAACGATTAAGGTGAGTATTCTCTCATAAATTTAAGTTGATTTACCTCCCTTCCCACTAAAAATGGGACAGGAACGATATAAATAAGTACACGTCGAAAATTATTATATGATTTCCATTCTACTTCTTCTTCTTCTTCTTCTTCTTCTTCTTCTTCTTCTTATTATTATTATTATTATTATTATTATTATTATTATTATTTCATGTACTTTATGATATCATCAATCATTTTCTTGCTGTGGTTAGAGATTAACAGCAAGTCCTTCAGCACTTTCCTTGGCATTCTATTAGCTTCCTTACAACTCCAATTAACGCCGCCACCCTTTTCAGACAGAAGAAATACTTTTTGTTGCTGGGTGACAATTTCCTCCGGATGTATCGACATATTACGCTTGAAATATTGAAATATGCGCACGATATATGTGGTATGGTTTGTGTAAACATATTATTATTATGAATCTTTGTAGACGTTCCCAGTGTTCTGATGACGACTAGCACGACTATCAACACCATGTTACACAACTTCCCCAGAAAGCTAATAACGTCGATATACTTATTTTTTATTATCTTTTTCATTCTTATTTACTCATTAATCCACAAGAACGTCAAAATCCACTGGGCCGACATAACCTCTATTTTGAAATCTGTTTGAATCACAACGAACCAACGGTCCTCGGGGACGAAGAAGAAACTAACTAGACTCAATATAACGTAGCTACCCCCGAAATTCCGGTGGTGATACTCATCCAAGTATATATAACCCAACGGATAGAGCCCCAAGAACAACGTCTTCTTTCACCAAGCCGCTTCCTCCAGATTAGAAGCTGAATGAAGCAAAAAAATACCTCAGAATATTACAAGTTATTTATTATTCTTTCGTCTAGAGGAGTGGTGAAAAATAAGGTCTTTGGGATGAGATATTCAAAGCGTTTACCCATTTAATTGAAAGGGACAGAAATGATAAAAATAAATAGATTAATGAAAACTTATGGGGTCACGTTACAAAAAGGCGGACATTGAAGTTTTCCGGTATTGAGTTATTATTAACAGTAGCAGTTGGGTTTGAGAGAAAATCCGGGCAGGTTGTGGCAGTTAACAGATTTTACGTGATGTACTGCCGTGCTGTCCGTTACTGGGTGAATTTTAACAATCCTGGTATTTCCGATGCCACCCGTTAGAATTAATGTAGGGATACGTAAAAAGTATGTTATTAGGAACTCAAACTTTTCGCTGGTTTGGACAAAACCTGATTGTTTGTCTGAGTTTGACAAAGGGGCAGATGTTGTCTCTAAGTGTCACTCACCTACCCAACCAGACAGTGCACGTGGATACCTGACTAAACAACGAAATGAAGGTTCGGGATTTCCTTTCTCGACGTGTACATTACCATATTTCTTTTCCTTGTGAGTTTTAAACGGCCGATTTCTCAGCTTTTTCCGCAGACCGACGCGAACCAGAGAACAGAGACGCAACGTGTAGTTGTAGTAAAATTCGTGAGAGGGCAAAACTGTATGCTTACAGATGCTATCATTTTATAATTCATACGAATATCCTTCCTAAAAGGGAGGATTCTATTGTTTGATATAATATTTTAACATTTGTTTGTCTTCCTCTTTCTTACAGCTCGTGCTGATACGCTTGCGCTTTATTTCTTTCTCAGTCCTTTACTTAACACCCCCCATCACTGTTCGTCCATGATAGCTTCTGTTTACCTTTTAAATTCGCTGTGGTCCCTCTCTCTCTCCCTCTCTCTCGCTTTATCTACTTTTCACTCTTTCTCTCTCTCTTTCTCTCTCCCCCTCTCACTCTTTCTATCTTTTTAATTTTTCTATCACCTTTTCTCTCTTTTTCTCTTACTCTCTCTTTCACTCTTTGAATCTCTTTTTCTCTTTCTCTCACTCTTTCTTATCTCCTTTTTTCTCATTCTCATTTTCTCCCTCACACTTTTTCTTTCTCTCTTCCTCTTTGTCTCTCTCACTCTTTCTTGCTCCTTTTTTTCTCTTTCTCACTCCTTTTATCGATTTTTCTCTCTTTCTACCTCTCTCTCTCGCGCGCCTTCTGTCTCTTTTTCTCTCATTCGCTTTCTCTTTCTCTCTTTCTCTATCACTCTTTCTCTCACGTTCTCCCTCTTTCACTTTTTCTATCTCTTTTTCTCTCTTTCTCTCTCTCTCTCAGTCTTTCTCTCTCTTCTCAATATCTTTCTTTTTCTCTCTCTCTTCTCACTACCTTTCTTTCTCTCTCTCTCTCTCTCTCTCTCTCTCTCTCACACACACACACACACACACACATTAATCTTTCTCTTTTGAAATTTTTTCTCATGTCACTGTTCTCTATACAGGGTCTCCGTAAAGTTCGTGTGCTCTTTAAAGTTATACATTTTTTAAAGTGCACACGAACTTTATGGAGATCCGGTATTATTTTTCAATTGTATTTTACTCTTATTAATGCAGTTTCCGATACAGATAAGTAGACAGTTTTCTTTCCTTTTCACATGTGTTGTCTTTTTTGTTGTAGTTTGCTTATCTTCTTTTGCTCATCCGTGGTATGTTACTGTCTTCTCTTATTACTTAACCGTTCATGTCTTTTATCAAATTACGAATGTTGTCTCTAATATCGTGTATTGTTATATCCTCAAACGTTATTGAACTGTAATGTTCATTTTAAATCGTAGGAGCGTTTTATCTTCTTAATGACCCTTTAATGTTAGTGTTACATGTTTTAGTTACGGTGACTCTTTTCTTTTTGCAGTTGTCAATAATGAGTTTTCTTTCTTTTCTTTCTTCTATTCTCGCGTCTCTCTTGCCTTTTTACATTCTTATATCATTTTCTCCCCTATCGAAATGTCACTGCCTAAAAGCCTTTTCCATTTCTGCCTTTTTCCCCCCTTAGTAATCCCAGATTCTTTGACCATACTCTTACAACAACATCAACTTACTCCTCTTCTTCCATTCGACCATACACGCTCGTTTTATCTTCAAACATTCTATTCAAGTTAACTTCGTGTTATGTCCTCAAACTCACCTTTCGCGCGCACACACGCAAATCCGCCATTTTGTATTGATGGCCATCCTTTTCTCTCTCTCTCTCTCTCTCTCTCTCTCTCTCTCTCTCTCTCTTTCTCTCTCTCTATCACTCACTTTTTTTTCCAAACTATCTCTCACTTGTCTTCCTGTGTCTTTCCGACCTTTACGCACGCGTCGAATTAAGACGTCCAAATCCCACGGCTGACAAGGCGATACGTGCAATGGCGCCCCTCAAACGTCGGATTACGTACGGCGTTTGTCAGTTTAAAACGATTTGGATTAAACCCAAATCAGAGAAGGCAATTTCTTTTTTGCATTGTCTGTCTTTCGCAAAAGACATCAAAGTGTTGCTGAAGAAACATGTCGGAACAACAACTGCAGTAGCAGTAATTTTCCCGCCAGAATATCTGTTTGATATGTGCGCTCAAAGAGTTGATGTTGCAGCTTAGTAGTAAGAATGCGAATTTAGTCAAGGAGGTCTCAGCTATATTTTACTCAATTTGTATTCGGGTCATTACCCTGATTTCGACCTTAAAAGAGACAATTTGTGGCTGCTAAATAAACCTGCGTTTTTTATTAGCGTTGGTGAGGAGAGATTTAGCATGCTCTACTGATGACTTCGGTAAATGGAATCTATTTGTCACTGATATATATATATATATATATATATATATATATATATATATATATATATATATATATATATATATATATAAAATAAATCCTAAAGAATGAGGAAACCTACCTAGGATCTTCAGTGTAAGCTGGCTCGACTTAGCGTATTGAGCACTCAACTAAAACGTTGAGTGTCTTTCTACCCGCTTGTTTTTTTCTTGAGGGGGGAGGAATAAAGACTTAAGGCACTGGACGATTTATTTCGCCCTGTTCGGATGTTTTTAGTTCTTTCTTTTTTTTCCAATCCATTTCTCGGGTACCGATTTGTTTTGCTATATCTACAAGTTATATATATATATATATATATATATATATATATATATATATATATATATATATATATATATAGTTCCTAAGCCGTCAAGTGCTTTCTGCATTTTGTTGAGGATTCTTCTGGATTAGATGAATTAATTATTATTATTCAAATCCCCCTAATATATATATATATATATATATATATATATATATATATATATATATATATATATATATATATATATATATATATATATATATATATATATCCTTGTTTGGACCGGCTTCTAGTGCTCTGGATGGAGCGGCTTGGGTATAGACGAAGTGACTCGTGGGACGATAATCCGTTGCTATAAGTAGACATGGATGAGTCACACGACGGAACTTGTGAAGAGCAGACGCTATATCGAATCTATTTTATTACCTTCTTGCCACCGACACCCGTTGGTCTAGTGGGTATGATGCTTGCTACATATCGTAAGAGTTCGGGTGGCCACATTGACGTGGTGTATAGGCTAGAAAGCTAGTCTCGCTAGAATCTTTACCACTGAGTAGTAAGTTCGATCCTTACTGGATGCCCCCTATTTTCGGCACATCTAAGCTACGCTTGGAAAATCCCTATCCTAAGAGTCCTAGTTTGACTCTCGGTAGTGG
This sequence comes from Acanthosepion esculentum, assembly GCA_964036315.1. Classification (NCBI taxonomy): domain Eukaryota; kingdom Metazoa; phylum Mollusca; class Cephalopoda; order Sepiida; family Sepiidae; genus Acanthosepion; species Acanthosepion esculentum. Next base: position 5,827,821 of record OZ038515.1, on the reverse strand, counting down.
ATGTGCACCACTGCTTATGTCATCCCAAATTAGAACGAAACGACCGTTCAGTGCTTTCTGCTGAGTGTCTGTGTGTATATATATATATATATATATATATATATATATATATATACATACACGCATATATATGTATATATATATATTGTTGGGTTATAAATAATTGCTGTTTTGAATATATTTATTCTCCCCCAAAATAAAGTACAATTATATTTTATTCAATTATATATTCACTATTATGTACAAGGACTTTTAACCACTTATTAAGAAACTCTTCGATATCTTTTCAGTAAAATTACGAAATGTGAAACATGTTCAACGAACTTTTGAAGCTGGTTTGAACTTTTTCCGCATCAAAGCATTTCGTTTTACATCGATTTAAAAGACTAATAAATAGTTGATCCATAGCCAAACTGTATATGGAGCGTCGGGGTAGAAAAATCGAGTCCGATATTTTTTTTCATGTTTTATTCTCGATTTATAATGGCTATGAATTTGAGAAGTTTCTTTTTAAATATTTAAGAACCTCCAAGCGTCCAATCTCCCGATCAGATATCTTGCTGCTGGAGGTGTTTTATTGTCACACACACGACTAGCAATTAAGAGGGGATTCCTTGTTCCTCAAAATATCCAATCTCGCGATCAGATGTCTTTCTGTCGGATGTATTTTATCGTTATGCCCCGGAGTAGCAATTAACAGGGGATTCCTTGCACCTTAAAACATCCAATCTCCCGATCAGAGTTCTTGCTGTCGGATGTATTTGATCGTCATGCCCCGGACTAGCAATTAAGATGGCAATCCTTGCTGCTTGAAACATCCAATCTCCCGATCGAAGTTCTTGCTGACGGATGTATTTGATCGTCATGCCCCGGACTAGCAATTAAGAGGGTAATCCTTGCTCCTTGAAACATCGAATAACCCGATCGGAATTCTTGCTGTCGGATGTATTTGATCGTCATGCCCCGGACTAGCAATTAAGAGGGCAATCCTTGCTCCTTGAAACCTCAAATCTCCCGATCGGAATTCTTGCTGATGGATGTATTAGATCGTAATGCCCCGGACTAGCAATTAAGAGGGCAATCCTTACTCCTTGAAACATCCAATCTCCCGATCAGAGTTCTTGCTGTTGGATGTATTTGATCGTCATGCCCCGGACTAGCAATTAAGAGGGCAATCCTTACTCCTTGAAACATCCAATCTCCCGATCAGAGTTCTTGCTGTTGGATGTATTTGATCGTCATGCCCCGGACTAGCAATTAAGAGGGCAATCCTTACTCCTTGAAACATCCAATCTCCAGATCGGAATTCTTGCTGTTGGATGTATTTGATCGTCATGCCCCGGACTAGCAATTAAGAGGCCAATCCTTGCTCCTTGAAACCTCAAATCTCCCGATCGGAATTCTTGCTGATGGATGTATTAGATCGTAATGCCCCGGACTAGCAATTAAGAGGGCAATCCTTACTCCTTGAAACATCCAATCTCCCGATCAGAGTTCTTGCTGTTGGATGTATTTGATCGTCATGCCCCGGACTAGCAATTAAGAGGGCAATCCTTACTCCTTGAAACATCCAATCTCCCGATCGGAATTCTTGCTGTTGGATGTATTTGATCGTCATGCCCCGGACTAGCAATTAAGAGGCCAATCCTTGCTCCTTGAAACATCCAATCTCCCGATCAGAGTTCTTGCTGTCGGATGTATTTGATCGTCATGCCCCGGACTAGCAATTAAGAAGGCAATCCTTGCTCCATGAAACACCCAATCTCCGGATCGGAATTCTTGCTGTTGGATGTATTAGATCGGCATACCCCGCACTAGCAATTAAGAGGACAATCATTGCTCCTTGAAACCTCCAATCTCCCGATCGGAATTCTTGATGCTGGATGTATTAGATCGTAATGCCCCGGACTAGCAATTAAGAGGGCAATCCTTACTCCTTGAAACATCCAATCTCCCGGTCAGAGTTCTTGCTGTTGGATGTATTTGATCGTCATGCCCCGGACTAGCAATTAAGAGGGCAATCCTTGCTCCTTGAAACATCCAATCTCCCGATCAGAGTTCTTGCTGTCGGATGTATTTGATCGTCATGCCCCGGACTAGCAATTATGAGGGCAATCCTTGCTCCTTGAAACATCCAATCTCCCTATCAGAGTTCTTGCTGTCGGATGTATTTGATCGTCATGCCTCGGACTAGCAATTAATAGGGCAATCCTTGCTCCATGAAACATCCAATCCCTCGATCGGAATTCTTGCTGTTGGATGTATTAGATCGTCATACTCCGGACTAGCAATTAAGAGGGCAATCCTTGCTCCTTGAAACATCCAATCTCCCGATCGGAGTTCTTGCTGTCGGATGTATTAGATCGTCATACCCCAGACTAGCAATTAAGTGGGCAATCCTTGCTCCTTGAAACCTCCAATCTCCCGATCGGAATTATTGCTGTTGGATGTATTAGATCGTCATGCCCCGGACTAGCAATTAAGAGGGCAATCCTTGCTCTTTGAAACATCCAATGACCTGATCAGAGGTATTGCAGTCGGATGTATTTGATCGTCATGCCCCGGACTAGCAATTAAGAGGGCAATCCTTGCTCCTTGAAACCTCAAATCTCCCGATCGGAATTCTTGCTACTGGATGTATTAGGTCGTGATGCCCCGGACTAGCAATTAAGAGGGCAATCCTTACTCCTTGAAACATCCAATCTCCCGATCAGAGTTCTTGCTGTTGGATGTATTTGATCGTCATGCCCCGGACTAGCAATTAAGAGGCCAATCCTTGCTCCTTGAAACATCCAATCTCCCGATCAGAGTTCTTGCTGTCGGCTGTATTTGATCGTCATGCCCCGGACTAGCAATTAGTAGGGCAATCCTTGCTCCTTGAAACATCCAATCTCCCGATCAGAGTTCTTGCTGTCGGATGTATTTGATCGTCATGCCCCGGACTAGCAATTAAGAAGGCAATCCTTGCTCCATGAAACATCCAATCTCCGGATCGGAATTCTTGCTGTTGGATGTATTAGATCGGCATACCCCGCACTAGCAATTAAGAGGGCAATCATTGCTCCTTGAAACCTCCAATCTCCCGATCGGAATTCTTGATGCTGGATGTATTAGATCGTAATGCCCCGGACTAGCAATTAAGAGGGCAATCCTTACTCCTTGAAACATCCAATCTCCCGGTCAGAGTTCTTGCTGTTGGGTGTATTTGATCGTCATGCCCCGGACTAACAATTAAGAGGCCAATCCTTGCTCCTTGAAGCATCCAATCTCCTGATCAGAGTTCTTGCTGTCGGATGTATTTGATCGTCATGCCCCGGACTAGCAATTATGAGGGCAATCCTTGCTCCTTGAAACATCCAATCTCCCGATCAGAGTTCTTGCTGTCGGATGTATTTGATCGTCATGCCCCGGACTAGCAATTAATAGGGCAATACTTGCTCCATGAAACATCCAATCCCCCGATCGGAATTCTTGCTGTTGGATGTATTAGATCGTCATACCCCGGACTAGCAATTAAGAGGGCAATCCTTGCTCCTTGAAACATCCAATCTCCAGATCGGAGTTCTTGCTGTCGGATGTATTAGATCGTCATACCCCGGACTAGCAATTAAGAGGGCATTCATTGCTCCTTGAAACCTCCAATATCCCGATCGGAATTATTACTGTTGGATGTATTAGATGGTCATGCCCCGGACTAGTAATTAAGAGGGCAATCCTTGCTCTTTGAAACATCCAATCACCTGATCAGAGTTATTGCAGTCGGATGTATTTGATCGTCATGCCCCGGACTATCAATTAAGAGGGCAATCCTTGCTCCTTGAAACATCCAATCTCCCGTACAGAGTTCTTGCTGTCCGATGTATTTGATCATCATGCCCCGGACTAGCAATTAATAGGGCAATCCTTGCTCCATGAAACATCCAATCTCCCGATCGGAATTCTTGCTGTTGGATGTATTAGATCGGCATACCCCGGACTAGCAATTAAGAGGGCAATCCTTGCTCCTTGAAACCTCCAATCTCCCGATCGGAATTCTTGCTGCTGGATGTATTAGGTCGTAATGCCCCGGACTAGCAATTAAGAGGGCAATCCTTACTCCTTGAAACATCCAATCTCCCGATCAGAGTTCTTGCTGTTGGATGTATTTGATCGTCATGCCCCGGACTAGCAATTAATAGGACAATCCTTGCCCCATGAAACATCCAATCCCCCGATCGGAATTCTTGCTGATGGATGTATTAGATCGTCATACCCCGGACTAGCAATTAAGAAGGCAATCCTTGCTCCTTGAAACATCCAATCTCCCGATCGGAGTTCTTGCTGTCGGATGTATTATATCGTCATACACCGGACTAGCAATTAAGAGGGCAATCCTTGCTCCTTGAAACCTCCAATATCCCGATCGGAATTATTACTGTTGGATGTATTAGATGGTCATGCCCCGGACTAGTAATTAAGAGGGCAATCCTTGCTCTTTGAAACATCCAATCACCTGATCAGAGTTATTGCAGTCGGATGTATTTGATCGTCATGCCCCGGACTATCAATTAAGAGGGCAATCCTTGCTCCTTGAAACATCCAATCTCCCGTACAGAGTTCTTGCTGTCCGATGTATTTGATCATCATGCCCCGGACTAGCAATTAATAGGGCAATCCTTGCTCCATGAAACATCCAATCTCCCGATCGGAATTCTTGCTGTTGGATGTATTAGATCGGCATACCCCGGACTAGCAATTAAGAGGGCAATCCTTGCTCCTTGAAACCTCCAATCTCCCGATCGGAATTCTTGCTGCTGGATGTATTAGGTCGTAATGCCCCGGACTAGCAATTAAGAGGGCAATCCTTACTCCTTGAAACATCCAATCTCCCGATCAGAGTTCTTGCTGTTGGATGTATTTGATCGTCATGCCCCGGACTAGCAATTAATAGGACAATCCTTGCCCCATGAAACATCCAATCCCCCGATCGGAATTCTTGCTGATGGATGTATTAGATCGTCATACCCCGGACTAGCAATTAAGAAGGCAATCCTTGCTCCTTGAAACATCCAATCTCCCGATCGGAGTTCTTGCTGTCGGATGTATTATATCGTCATACACCGGACTAGCAATTAAGAGGGCAATCCTTGCTCCTTGAAACCTCCAATCTCCCGATCGGAATTATTGCTGTTGGATGTATTAGATCGTCATGCCCCGGACTAGCAATTAAGAGGGCAATCCTTGCTCTTTGAAACATCCAATCACCTGATCAGAGTTATTGCAGTCGGATGTATTTGATCGTCATGCCCCGGACTAGCAATTAAGAGGGCAATCCTTGCTCCTTGAAACATCCAATCTCCCGTACAGAGTTCTTGTTGCTGGATATATTAGATCGTAATGCCCCGGACTAGCAATTGAGAAGGCAATCCTTGCTTCTTGAAACCCCCAATCTCCCAATCGGAATTCTTGCTGTTGGATGTATTTGTTCGTCATGCCGGCACTAGCAATTAAGTGGGCAATCCTTGCTCCTTGAAACCTCCAATCTCCCGATCGGAATTCTTGCTGTCGGATGTATTTGATCGTCATGTCGCGGACTAGCAATTAATAGGGCAATCCTTGCTCCTTGAAACATCCAATCTCCCGATCGGAATTTTTGCTGTTGGATGTATTAGATCGTCATGCCCCGGACTAGCAATTAAGAGGGCAATCCTTGCTCCTTGAAACATCCAATCTCCCGATCGGAATTATTGCTGTCGGATGTATTTGATCGTCATGCCCCGTACTAGCAATTAAGAGGGCATTCCTTGCTCCTTGAAACATCCAATCTCCCGATCAAAGTTCTTGCTGTCGGATGTATTTGATCGTCATACTCCGGACTAGCATTTAAGAGGGCAATCCTTGCTCCTTGAAACATACAATCTCCCGATCGGAGTTCTTGCTGTCGGATGTATTTGATCGTCATGCCCCGGACTAGCAATTAAGAGGGCAATCCTTGCTCCTTGAAACATACAATCTCCCGATCGGAGTTCTTGCTGGCGGATGTATTTGATCGTCCTGCTCCGGACTAGCAATTAAGAGGGCAATCCTTGCTCCTTGAAACATCCAATCTCCCGATCGGAATTCTTGCTGTCGGATGCATTAGATCGTCACACACAGGACTCTTTAAGCTTTGTTGTGTAGCGATTCTTGTAATTCCACGCCGTTCCGGATGAGTGTAGTAGTAATTCCTTTTTTTGTGGGGGTGGGGGCGGTAGAAAACACCGGTAACACGACTTCTTTTGGACTTGTTTTAAATCAAGTTTTAATGCAAAAGTTGCGCTTAATAAAAAGTGCTACTATTATCTTTAAACGAAAGCAAGATGAGCCTGATTCGCACTGGGTGGCCGTCTAGAATAGACATGTCAGGATAAATTTTTAACTAACAAAATTATCAAATATCTGTGTATTTGTTTGCGCGCGTGTGTGTGTGTTTGTATGTGTTTGCGTGTGAGTGTGTGTGTGTGTGTGTTGGATTGTTTGTTTGTGTGTGTTTGTATGTGTTTGTGTGTGAAATAGAGAGTTAGGGAGAGCACGCATGTTTGTGTAATCATAAATGACTGGTTTAAAATAGTTTTGTCAGTAAAAACACAAGGCGTATCGTTTCTTTAACTTTGTCTACAAAAATAGAGTTAGGTCTTCTTTATTTATATATTTTAGTTTTTTGTTTATTTATTTTTGTTCTTTGTCTATTTCAAGATTTTATTTAAATTTTTGAAAACAATTGCTTACCAGCTTTGAGAAAATAATTCCTAAAAAAGAAATGTTTCAGATTAAATTTCTAATACAAAAAAAATGCACAACACTGCGATAAAGAAAAAAGGTGACTCTATTTCACTTAAATATATTTGTTATTTTGGGGTTACTTTATTTGTTTTTTTTCTTTGTCGGGTGGGTACATATAATGTCAAGATATACACTGAACCAAACATGAAAAGCAAAGAATAAAAATAGCAGAAAAAATGCAGGAGTAGACAAAGTTTCAACAGAGAATTCGAAGGTTTTTGCAACTGGCTAAAATACAAATTTTAAATGCTGTGTGTATCCTTTCATATTGACACACAGAAAAAATAATTGCCTGAAAACTTCAGCTATAACCTGACTCTTGATCTGGTCCTTCTACTTACACAATGAGATACTTCTTATTTTATTCACCGTGGCCATTCAGGACGTTGATGATCATACTTCTTCCCTACGTTTTATTTTTTTACCTCTTTCACTGCCTCGTCCTGGGTAAGACGTTAAACTGCATCCGCGTCCTTGGTAAGACGATAAACTACATCCAGCAGCAAGGCTTCTGATCAGGAGGTTTTGAGGAACGTGGTACCACCTCTTAATTGCTGGTGTTCCCACGTCCGCCCTGACCTGGGGTGGTAGCACCTGTTAGGGTCCCAGCTATGGGCAAATAGTTAACCCCGAAACTGAGACTACATCCGCATCTTGGATATGACGATAAACTACATCCGCATCCTGGGTAAGACGATAAACTACATCCAGCAGCAAGGCCTCTGATCAGGAGGTTTTGAGGAGCGTGGAACCACCTCTTAATTGCTGGTGTTCCCACGTCCACCCTGACCCGGTGTGGTAGCACCTGTTAGAGTCCCAACTATGGGAAAATAGTTAACTATTACCAGCAATACTTTTTGAAAAAATTATTACCAGCAATACAATATTGAAGAAAAATTATTACCAGAAACAGAGTTTTGATAAATCAAAATATTACCAGCAATAAAATATTTTGTCAACATTAAATAACCCAATGAGGTTGATATGCAGTAAAACAAAATAAAACCAAACCAATCTAAACCAAAGAATAATATATTCTATTCATATGAATCTATCGTAAAAATGTTGTCGGCTTTAAATAACCCATTGAGGTTGCTATGCCGTAAAAAAAAATAAACCAAACCAAACCAAACCTTTCACTGCCATATAGGAGACTGGTATTACATAACATTTCAATCGAAAACCATAATTGTTCAATAAATTTACATGTTTTATACATTTTCTTGTAAAATATAATTACTTTACGAAAAAAAACTTATTATATTTAAATAAATTTCATTCATATTTGAGCTTTATCTCTTTTTCTGTAATTCCTTTCAGATGACACAAATAATTCAAGAAAATTAACTTACATTTGTTTTATATCTTTTCGGCTAAAACCTAACGAAAACCCTAATTTCTCAATAAAGAAACAGCTGTACTGGCGCTTCTGCTATGTATTTTGAGATTCCAGATAAGAGACAAAGAAGTAACTACAATTTTTCTGGACCTAACCTGGCATCTTGGAGTCAAACTCTTTCCAATCGCCGTAATGTAGCTTCCCTGTTTCGTTTCAATAGATACTAGTTTTTTCTGGTGGACATTTCTCTTCGTTAACTAGACTTTATAAATTTTAAACTCAGTATTAGATTGGTTGGAAGATCTCATCATTTTACAGTCTAAATGGAACCGTAAGTTCTATGCTAACAGTTTCTTCTATCGCAGTTCTTGCTTGTAGATTATTGCTTTCCAGTCAACTTTGATCTCCGAAAATTTAAATTCTTCGTTAATCGTTATCTACTGTCTTCATGGTGCCTGTTCATTAATTGTTCTATATCGCTAAAGAATATTTTCTCCTATTCTCTCCAGCCTTGCGTCTTAGTGGCTTCATTGCCCTGCTTGGAGCGGAATGAATAAAAAAGAATTGCATGGCATTTGGCAAATAATAAACAAACGAAATTTCGGGAGAGCCATGATCATCTTCGTCCAGAATGATATTTAAAGAAAAACATGGTTCAGTTGAAAGTAAGTTACAAGATACGTCCATTCCAGAAGAGTTGCTGGTGAAATCAGTTGATGCGATTCCCGGGCGGCTCAAGCAGCTGGTAGCGAAATCTGTTGCCCGTATCGAATTTTAAAACTAGAGCCGATTCTTTGAATTTTTTTTTTTTTTCATTAGAATTCTTCCCTGTATCTCGGAGAAGAAAGGGGAACCTATTTCAGTTTCAAAAAAGCCAGAGATCAAGCAGATACTTTTACTCAACGTAGAGAAACATAACCGCAGTCGAAATAAACGTGCAGAGACAGATCATGTCCGTGGGGACAATGGTATACAGGATGTTTCTCAGTTTTTGAAACAAAATGATCAGGCACAAATCAAGGACCACAAATGATAGAGTAATTGAAATTACATTTGAAAGGTATTAGGATCTGCAACCATTTAGTCTCAATCATGATACAAAAATCTGCAACCCTTTAGTCTCTAGAATCTGCCAAAATATCAAGCGGAACACTAGAGCGCATGCCCCAAAGATCTGCAGTTCAGTTGAATGCGAAGTTTTTAATTAAGGTGTGCACATTCCTCCTGGGTGATCGCTTGAATCTTTTTACTCGTGGTTACCTTCAATGCAGCAATGATGAGGGAATTGTCCTGGTAGATGTTATCCTTGCGAAATCTGGGGGGGAGGCAGGTCAGGCGAGAGAGATGCCAATTTACTTGAAGACACTGTTGAATGCAAAGTTTTTAATTAAGGTGTGCACATTCCTCCTGGGTGATCGCTTGAATCTTTTTACTCGTGGTTACCTTCAATGCAGCAATGATGAGGGAATTGTCCTGGTAGATGTTATCCTTGCGAAATCTGGGGGGAGGCAGGTCAGGCGAGAGAGATGCCCATTTACTTGAAGACACTGTTGAATGCAAAGTTTTTAATTAACGTGTGCACATTCCTCCTGGGGGATCGCTTGAATCTTTTTACTCGTGGTTACCTTTAATGCAGCAATGATGAGGGAATTGTCCTGGTAGATGTTATCCTTGCGAAATCTGGGGGGAGGCAGATCAGGCGAGAGAGATGCCCATTTACTTGAAGACACTGTTGAATGCAAAGTTTTTAATTAAGGTGTGCACATTCCTCCTGGGTGATCGCTTGAATCTTTTTACTCATGGTTACCTTCAATGCAGCTGTGGTGAGAGGATTGTCCTGGTAGATGTTATCCTTGAGAAATATTGGCGGGGTAGGTCAAGCGAGAGAGATGCCTATTCTCTTCAGCTTCAACTTTTCATGGAGCCCTGCCATTGTAACATTGGCAGTGTGAAAAGGAACACCATCCTGCTGGAACCACTGTTCCTTCACATCATGGTCCTCAAGCTCCTCCAACTCTCCCCATCCGAGAGGCCGCTGCTTTATTTCAGCATTTGGAAAACATCCTTTATGTCGAATACATAATGAGCTATTCAAAGCCATTTCTATGATGAACAAAAGAAAACTGATGAATGCCTACAAATCCTCGCATTTAAAAACAGTATAATGCTTGACTGTCTACAAAGGAAAGCTAGAAAACAGATGAGAAGAAAGGGCTAGCTATCAGTTTTATATATATGAACGTTTTATATAAATAAGTTAAGGGGTTTCCCCTTTTTACACAAATGGACTCACCCAGTGTATACATATACTACTGCCAGTGAATACCCGAAGAATCGAGACGGAACGACAGAAGAGTTGTAGAGTTCAGTAGTAGTAGTTGTAGTAGTAGAGTAAGTCACACACAAAGACGGCGGCAAGCGTCACAGTTAGCGAGCACGTAGACTCAGTAAGGAGTCATACCGCGATACTTCAATACCAAGACTATATATATATATTAGTGCTACTAACCCACATTTCTGGGACTACTAACCCGTATTACCAGTTTGTATTATTACGTTAATACATTTATTTTCCTTATCCATTCCTGGCGTTTGTTATTCATTGTTATCGGATTTCATCCCGGAATTCACAACATAAGTATAATAATGATTTAGAGCTCATTTTTACAGAAGTATTTACTTTTCACTTACGTCTCTTCGTTGTATATGCGCCCAATACAAGTTGCGACTTCATTAATCTCATATATCGAACATTTCCCATCCAATTTTAAATAATACCTGTCAAGTAACAGGCTAATTTATCCACCCATATATATATATATATGTGTGTGTGTGTGTGTGTGTGTGTGTGTATGTGTGTGTGTGTGTGTGTGCGCGCGCGCGCGAGCGCACACGCGTGCATTGGTGTATGCAAAATACTGGTAATACTTACTGTACACTCACTTTTGCAACCGTTGTATAAATATATATTCATATAACTTTTCAGTTACGCCTGTTTTTTTTATTACTTTTTGTAAGTATTTTTCCAACGAATCCGTCTGGAGATGTGTTAGATGAAAAAGTTTACTTTTAAAGAATACGTTCCGTCATTTTAAAAATAATACATATATATATATATATATATGTGTGTGTGTGTGTGTGTGTGTGTGTGTGTGTGTGTGTGTGTGTGTGTGTGTGTGTGATAAAATATATAGGGTGATTGAAAAGTAACTGCCTATTTTATGTATGAGTGACCAGCCAGGAGTCCTGATTTATCACCATGTGACTATTTTCTTTGAGGTTGTTTAAATGAGCAAGTCTACTATAACAAGCCAAGACTTTGGAAGAACTTGAAGGGCAAATACAAGAAGTTATGTCTTCCATACAACAAGAGTTCCTGGTGAAATCGGGTTGACGCGATTCCGGGGCGGCTCAAGCAGCTGGTAGCGAAATCTGGTGCCCATATCCAATTTTAAATAAAACCTCGTGTCACACGCTTTCTTCTCATATTCAATTCTTCTATAAATTATAAGTATTTTAAAATGTGGAGTTACTTTTCAATCACCCAGATTATATATATTCTGAGCGCCTTGAGAAGCCGGTACCGATATCTGGTGGTCGTATCGAATTTTAAATAAAACCTCATGCTAAACGCTTTACTGTCATATCCAATCCTGTAAAAATTATAAGTATTTTAAAATGAGGAGTTACTTTTCAATAACCCTGTAGTTTTAAGATATATATTTATGAGTAAAAGTGCTCAATATCAGGGACAGAGCGTGTGTAAATATCAGAGTTGACACTGTAGTTAACACTGAGTGACAACAGTCTGTTTCACTCTTGAACGCAATAAAAATAAGTGACTTACAGTGTACACCCAGAAAACTTCTCTTCAACGTTTCTTATATTATAACATCTAGGCAATAGAATAATTCAATATCCCATAGATAACTATATACCGACTGATTAGAATATTTTTTGAATGTCGAGTACGAGGTATTGTGATGGTCATAGGTTATGTATATGTATTTTTTTTTATATTGAGAAGTGTTTAATATTAAATATGAAAAATGAATAAACTAATTGTATTTATATTCTTTGAGATTTTCGTTCTTAAAGCAAGACTATGTAAAGATCCCTTTCTTTTATAACAATTACAGCCTGTTCCTCCAGGATAATTGCCAATAACGCAAATAAACAAAAAGAAAAGGAAGCTCAGTGAATACCTGATTTTGATTTGAGTACTCTGTACACGAAACTGAATATATTTTTATTAGTTGAATTATATATATTTTTATTTTTGAATAGCCTTCGGTCGGAATTTAGGCTAGCTTTGACAGAGAGTTTTTAGGTCTTCGATTTTTACCTTCAGCGTCCTACATACGTAAAAGTTATAAGAATTGAGAAATAATAAAAATTATTTTATCTTCATTCGACACCTTAATTAGACCGTCCAGGTTATGACGATAAACTACATCAGCGTCCTGGGTAAGACGATAAACACCGCCCAACAGCAAGGCCTCTGATCAGGAGGGTTTGAGGAGCGTGGAACCGCCTCTTAATTGTTGGTATTCCCAGGCTCACCATGACCCGGGGTGATGGCACTTGTTAGGGTCCCAGCTATGGGCAAATAGTTAACACCGAAACTGAGGTAAAAAATACATTATGGAAGTGTAAAAATAGGTTTTAATACCAGAAATACTTTGTAAAAAACTTATTACCAGAAATGAATTTTTGAAGAAAAAAAATATATTACCAGCAATAAGTTTTTGAAAAAGAAAATTACCAGCAATACATTTTTAAAAATAATATTACCAGCTATACATTTTTGAGGAAAAAATATTACCAAAATAGATTTTTGACAAAACAAATATATTACCAGGAAAAAAAGTTGTCGGTATTAAATGACCCATTGACGTTGATATGCCGTAAAACAAACCAAACCAAACCAAACACCTTTATCAGGCATAATCTTTCTTCGTATACGCAACCGATCTCCGTAGTTTGTTTACATTAATCTTGTTTGCAATTTTTATTTTATTTTAAGTTTTAATTACGGTTGAATTAGACCAGGGGTGTCAAACATACGACTCGCGGGCAGGATCCGGCCCGCCAAGGGCTTCAATGTGGCCTTTGAAACAATTTTGAACAAACCGAAACCCGGCGATGTTTTTCTCGCCTATACTAGCTCGCATTTAAGATATTAGCCCAACAGTTTATTCGCATTGTCTAACGTTCCAGACAAGTAACTTCCGGCCAATCGGGATACATCAAAGATTTGTATTGCCCGAGCCGACAATAGGCCACGCGTCGAAAACTACAAATACCTACGCATATATATATATATATATATATATATATATATATATATATATATATATATATATATATACCATTGAATACGACGGAAAAGATGCTTTTATTTAGTTTTTTATACAATTTCTCATACGATCTAATAATAATATCCGGAAAGTTACACTACAACATGTTTGACACGCAGACTCACTCTACACATTTCTGACCGTAGCTCAATATTATCTCATTTAAATATTCATGGGGACCTACCGGACACTATTCGTAACATACTTGTTGACAACACTAATATAATAGCATCATCTGCATGCAAAAAAATGCTAAAAATAATGGAAGCCTTATTAATAAAAAAATAAAATAAACAACACTTAATAATATTAACTTTGAAAATGGACACAATATCTTGACTGTGTTTTGAAAAAAATGAAAACATTTTATAAAACATACATACAACAAACTATTTCTTATTTAAGAGTTAAAATATTTAATCCTTGAAAATGCCCACATGTATAGCTGAAAGCGCTCGGACGAAAGGAACATTCGGACAGTTTTTTATATAATTTATCATACGAAAAGAAAAAGAATTATCAGATCGCATGAGAAATTGTATAAAAGAACTAAATAAAAGCACCTTGTCTGTCGTATTCAATGCAATGTGCATGAAAGAAAGGTTACTGCCTAAATACACAATTTATACATATATATATATATATATATATATATATATATATATATATATATATATATATATATATATAATAACGAGGAGATTGTGTTTAATATTATATCTAACATATTACCTGTGTCAAGTATGTTAAATACTCACCATGTCGCTGTCAAAACAAAACGAAAGGTTAATACAGAATTCAGAGTATTCCATGAGAAGTGGACAGATTCACATTTTTTCACATCTGTAAATGAAAAATCTGTGTGTTTAATATGCATGCAGCGAATTTTTGTTATGAAGTTATATAACATTCGCCGGCACTATGACAATCACCATAGCGATAAATTTAGTAATTTGCGTGGCAAAGCAAGGACAGACAAAGTAAAGGAACTATTGTCTGGTTTCAAGAAACAGCAGTCCATTTTCAGTCATAGTTTTGGAGGTTAGTGATGCAACTGTAAAAGACAGCTACTTCATTGCTAAAGAAATTGTTGTAGCATCCAAGCCATTCTGTGATGGTAAAAGTTTTGAAGAATTGTTTGCTGAAAGCTACCGAAATTATGTGTCCCCAAAAACGCCGGTCTTTTGCTAATAGACGTTTGACAAGGAACACTATTTCCGGTCGTATTTCAGACATTGCAGCTGATATAGATGGCCAACTCAAGGAAAAATGGCATCTTTTGTGGCATTTTCAGTTGTTATTGATGAGAGTCCTGGGATTACAGACATTGCTCAGCTTGCGATTTAGTTACTGAAGAGTTTGTTCAGTTAGAACTAGTGACAGTCATGACAAAAGCTGAAGACATCTTCGGTTCACTTGTTGCTGCTATAGATGATACATCTTCAATGACTGGAAAGAATGCTTGTGTTATAGGGAAATTGAAGAAAATGCATACTAAAAATGGAGGGCTAGGCTTCTGGACTTTCCATTGTATTATAAACGAAGAGACAGTATGCTGCAAGTTACTGAAAATGGACGATGTGATGGAAGTTGTTAAAACAGTTAGCTTTATACGGGTCTCAACCATCGTCAATTTGACACTATTCTTAATGAGAATAATGTTGTCCATGGTTTGTCATATCATACTGAAATAGGATACTTAAGTCGGGGTATACAGTTTTTTTTGTTTAACTACGAGGGGAAATTATAATCTTCATGGAAATAAAAGGGAAGCCTGTGGTACAATTACAGTCCCGGAATAGATGCAGGAACTTGCATGTATGGTAGGTATAACCGACTATTTGAATAACCTGAATAAAATGTTACAATGTCGTACGTTGTCATACAGTACTATGACAACATAGGAGCCATCAAGTCTAAAATTATTTTGTGGGAGATGCGGTTGTCAAACAAAAATCCTGATCATTTTCCATGTCTAAAAGATTTTTTCAAAGCTGGAAGTGCTGAGGACTTGGGCCAGGATAAAGAGAAAAGTTCCAGTTTGCTTAAACAATTCGAGCAGCCTTTTGAACTATCCGATGAACTGGAGACAGAATTCAAAATCTTTTGTCGTCCATTCTCTGTGACACTTTCTGATGTGCCGATTGATATGCAACTCTAGATAATTGATTTGCAGTGTGCGACTCAAACCTGAAAGAAATGTTTGCCTCTGTTGGCCTCGAAATATGCAAGTATCTTTTTTTTCTGGCTTTCCCAAACAGGGAGCTCTAGCTGCCAAAATTTTGTGTATGTTCGGAACTCCCTATCTATGTGAGCAAGTTTTCTCAGTGGTGAGTATCAACAAAGACAAGTTTCGTTCAAGGCTAACAAACAAAAATTTAAATGACATTCTGAAATAGATGCTTCGCAGGAAGTCTCCCCTAATATTGATGCACTTGTCAAGGTTCAAAGTTGTCAAGTGTCTGGATCAGACTAAGTTTACTAAATGGATAATATTGTCAGAAAGTTGAAATTAAAGCTTAGCCTAGTCATAGCTTTCTGAATGTTAGAATGTTTTGTAAAGAATTCAGTGTAAGCTAATTTGGTCCATTTTACAGTATTGTATTTCATTATAACATGTAACAATTTTTATTGAATAAAAACAATACAATTTTCCTCATCTTGACATTTTCCGTACATCTCCGCCCCACTTCATGTAAAATGTATAGATGTAGCACCCGAATCAAAATGAGTTTGACGCCCCTGAATTAGACTATATCAATTGCACTTGCGAGGAAAAGCGAAATTAGTTACGCCATTAATAGAAAAACAGTTTTTAAACCTTTTACTCTGTTTGATATTTCAAATAACTTTAATGACATGGCACCTGGAACTAGAAAGGTCTCTCCCCAGCAAGCGAAATAAAGGGTTCAGTTCGACATTCCAACCACCCGAAGAAGGCCGGAGAGTACAACAGCCGAAACGTTGTAATAAATATGGCGACAACGATGAGGACAATAGTCCGAATAATGTAAATAGTGTACATAATACCTCATCTCAGAAATATAGACAGAAACTTTAAATGAGTTATTTATTTAATTTTTAATAGCGTGTAACTACAGTGGTTACTACCTGTTACATCGAGTGGTTTATAACTCGCCGAGATCGAGAAACGGACGGAAGGACGGACATACGTACACTGCGCTTTATTTATATAAATACCACCTGATTAACAAACAAAATATATATTTTTTATGTTTTTACATATTTTCTTATTGATCCGCCATAAAATATCAATTTACTCAAAACGAGGTTTCTTTTTTTATTTATCCTTATTTCAAGATTTATTAAGTTGAAGGAAATGCTAGAAAAAACATGGGAAGAATTGATAGATGCATTGCAGTCCCCACCTCGCCCGCAATCTGAAATCATTTTAGATGTAAATATCTGAGGGACTACATGTCTTAGGCAAATTAAATTAAATAGGTTTCATATAGACCAAACAAATAAACATTTATTTATCAAAATTCAAACAAAGGCGTGTAGATTTTATAGCCGATTTCAAAATGCTTCACAAATGTTCTAATATGGACACAAACTGTGACACAACACACGTCAAGTCGTTTGTCCAGCTCCTGCCAAACACGTTGTAACATGTTTTGCGTAACATGCTCTATCGCCTCAGTGATTTTCTACTTAAGTTCCTTTAGGCTTGTAGTAAGAAGAGGATAGAGACGTGACAATTCGCACAACTCCATACTAAAAAAATACAAGGTGTCAAGTGAGATCAACGTTGTGGCCATTTCAATAGCACATTTTCATTATCACTGGTAAACCCGATCTATTTTCCTGGCAGATTCTCACTGAGATAAGTTTGCACGGTTAACTTAGTTTTTACATATATTTTTTTTTAATTTGAGATGGTTTGAACGAGTATTATCCATATTATTAAAATATAAAATGATATCAATTTTTTTTTTGTCGGCAGTGAGTGGGGGTTAACGGCATATCAATTTCTTATGGGGCATTTTTTTCTAGAGTATTGTTAAATGTTTATATTTATACTCCAGCTTGGATGTTCATTATTTACCCAGAGTTGGGACCCTAACAGTTGCTGCTACCCTGGGTTAGGGTGAACTTGAGAAAAACATCAACTAACAAGTAGTTCCACGTTCCTCAAAACCTCCCGATCACGCACGAAACTTTTTGGTGACATTCTGTACTGTATAGTCGATGGCGGTCACATAATTATTGAATTATTTCCTTTTTGAACTTCCATAGAAAAAGTAATGAAACAGTTGCAAAAATTAAATATGAAATAAAATTCGTTTATATCCATGAAGATGTTATTAAACTTCATATTTTTCAATTCACCAAACATATCTTTATTTGTTTATATTTCTGAGATGTGGTATTATGTACATTATATACATTATTCAGACTATTGTCCTCGTCTTTGTCGCCATATTTATTACAACGTTTCAAATGTCGAACTGAACACTTTATTTCGCTCACTGTCCCCAAGGACACATGGCACAGTGGATAAAGGCGTTAGATAGATCCAGTGAGAGGACCCAAAGAGTGTGAGTTCAATACCCGGTTAAGGCAGTGAAGAACTTTCAGATGGGATTTAACAGGAGATAACTGATAACTGACATCCATTAAAACATGGCACGAGAAACTAGAACAGTCTAGCCCAGTGAGCGAAATAAAGGGTTCAGTTCGACATTCCAACTACCTGAAGAGAGCCGAAGCGTACAACGGCCGAAACATTGTAATAAATATGGCAACAAAGATGAGGTCAATAGTCCGAATAATGTAAATAATGTCTTTATTTAGTCAAACAAACAACTGCTGGGAAATGCAACACGATGAATTGCATTGAAAAATTATAGTTGATTTTTTTGTTTTAAATAAATATTCAGTGAAGTTTTCTTTTTTATCAGATGATTATTTTATTTTTTATTTCATCTCTTTTTAACTCAGAATATACTTACTGTTTTCTTTTGCCCCAAAAGAACGCAGATGCCTGATGAACTATGAGATATCTTCAACATATAAGCTTTATTTGCAATATTCGAACTGTTGTCCTCATCTTTGTGGTCATATTTATTACAACGTTTCGACCGCTGTATGCTCCATCCTTCTTCAGGTGATTGGAATGTCGAACTGAACCCTTTATTTTGCTCACTGGGGTAGACTGTTCTAGTCTCACGTGCCATGTCTAATGGATGTCAGTTATCAGTTATCTCCTGTTAGTTTCCCTCTGAACGTTCTGCACTGCCTTAACCGTGTTCTGAACTCACAC
The DNA here is from genome assembly GCA_964036315.1 of Acanthosepion esculentum. Classification (NCBI taxonomy): domain Eukaryota; kingdom Metazoa; phylum Mollusca; class Cephalopoda; order Sepiida; family Sepiidae; genus Acanthosepion; species Acanthosepion esculentum. Next base: position 5,809,034 of record OZ038515.1, on the reverse strand, counting down.
TCTGTTTGGGTCCTGTCATTTGATCTAACTAACGCCTTTATCCACTGTGCCATGTGTCCTTGTGGTGATAAAAATGAGGACAGTAGTCCGAATAATGTAAATAATGTACATAATACCTCATCTCATAAATATAGACAGATACATATAAGCTTGTTTTCATTTCTCCTTTAAATAAAAAGAAAGAAAGAAAATCAACACTATCAGATCATTGCCAGATCATCGCAAGGCAGTAGATAGTCCGGTGTTTAAACAGTGCTCAGTTATTCCGATAGCTATTAACCACGCACCCCTTCTTGACTAATATCCTTATCTGTACTCATACGAATGTAATTACTTCACTATTTTGATGAAATCAGATGAAACAAAAATCAGATGGTGTAGGATTGCAATACATTTCTTTGATGAAGAATTTAACCGAAATGATGGAAGCGAATTCTATGGATCATTTCAAGACATCTATACGCCAGAACTGCAATCTGAATTCCAAGACTCCCATTCTGTAATCTTCAATATCCCAGATGACGTGTCTATTTTATTAATCAGAGCATCGATATTCAGATAAGTCTCAACTCTGCAACATTTTCGGTTAATTTTCATCTGTAATCATATGAATATAATTATATATTTTTCTATCCGCGGTGTAATTTTGGGACGTTTTTGCGTTACGAGGGGTTGTAAGGCGATGTTTAATTAGTTCGAAAAATAGTCCTCTGTACGGAAAATCATAATTGTAAATTGTAAACCCAGGACCAAGCGTTGGCTAACAAATATTTATTCTGTAGTGTTTGCCGTCTTTGATAAAATTCCAATTAAGATTGTTTGTTTTATTTGTTTAACGGCATATCAACCCCTTATGTGCTATTTAATTACGAAATTTAATTTTCTTGGAAACTTGGTAGGTAATAAAAATAATATGTTATTTTGTTTTCACAAGTGATTACATGGTAGATGAAACTCAACTTTTGCGCATATACTTGTTTTTGTGGACAAGTGTGTGTGTGTGTGTGTGTGTGTGTGTGTGTGTGTGTGTGTGTGTGTGTGTGTGTGTGTGTGCGAGTGCGCGTGTTTTAATTAAAATAATTAATGCACGCAAACACACACACATAGATACAAACACATATGTCGTCATACATTTTGAAATGGACAAAGTCCGACAATTATTTTACGACATTTTTTTATGTTTATACGTTCTTTTTATGGATACAAATATTTAAGTAAATGCTCTGTTTATAATAAACAGTATTAAACAACATTGACCGGCCTGAATGTCCGAGAAATTTGGATACGCATTGAGCAGATATGAATATAGGAGAAAAAAAATCAAGGAGAATAGTGGTTTAAAAACAGTAATTAAATCGACCTTGCTAACCGGAACGCTCCTCTGCGGCTCAATCGGTAAAAGCATGTCAGGTTATATGACGGTCCCGTATAGGATTCAGGTTCGATTTATGTCAGAGGACGCATATTTTCTATGAAAATTTCTCCGATATTCAGGCCGGTAAATGTTGTTAATACTGTTTATCATAAACAGAGCATTTACTTAAATATGTGTATCTATAAAAAGAACGTATAAGCATAAAAAAAGTCTTAAAACACATATGCTTATATATGTGCGTGGGTTAATTATTTTCAGATGGTGTGTATCTCTAATGGATCAATCTGAATACAAAGAAACAAGAGAAAAAAACTATTCTTACCCGATGTGTTTCTTCTTCTCGACGCGTCGGCTAAGAATAGTTTTTTTCTTTTGTCTCCTTTTATTCACACACACACATATATATATATATATATATATATATATATAGGGGGGTATCAATCCGTCTACTCCCTTCAGCTATGGGTTAAATAGCGTAGCAGACGGGATCTAGCCGTTGTTGTCAACCAGTCTAGGTGAAGGATAACTCTCTATTCGAATCGTAGCAGTTGTCAATAACACATTCTCAACTATGAGAATGGAAAGAAGCAAGCACAGACGTACTCACACGTACACACACACACACATACACACATATATATATATATACACACACACACACAAGGAGTGCGATGCATAAATTGTCGTTCAAATTATGAAAAATAACACTGTCATCTGATTTGAATAGATATATTTACCAAAATTGCACAAAAATATCTTGAAATATGAAAAAGTATATTTATTCAATAAAATCGCCATTGGATCCAAACACTGCTTCCAGAAGACTCGTAATTTCCTGCAACTGATCTGGACGGTTTCCTTGTTCAAAGTTGGTGAATGTTGCTATAATCCTTGCCGTCAGCTCATCTTTGGTGTTACAAGCGGTTTTGTTAGTCTCTCGCTCGACTGCGCCCCACGCGTAATAATCAAGTGGTCGCCAGATGTAAGGGGTGATGTGGGCGCAGAAATTGCCTGACAGCCATGACTGGGTTCTTCTACTTGTACGGGATGGTGCCGAGTCCTGTTGCCAGACGTACGTTCTTCCTTAGTTACGCTGTTGATCCAGAGCAGCACTACCTCCTCAATGAAAGGCAACGCGCATGCGCAAAATGAAAATTATAAAATGACGACAATTTACCCATCGTATCTCCTCTCTTTCTTTATATATATATTTTTTTTAATCATATCGCCCCAAGCAAGGCCAGAGGCCACTATCGCGCAAGGGGTTAAAGAAGGGTTGGAGGAAGAGCAGATAGGAGTGGCAATGGAGGGGATGAGGAAGAAGAGAAAGACAGTGGGTCAATCAAGGCAAGGGGGCCACAAAAGATCCGGAGCGAAAGCAGATAGGAATGAGAAAAGAAAGGATGTGGAGAAGGGAAGCGGATAGATCAAGACAACTGGAGATGTCGATTGACGCTACACTTAAACCTTTGGAGATTGTATTTGTCAGGGAAACAGTAGTAGCGAAGGGAGTTCCATAGGCATGTGTGTGTGTGTGTGTGTGTGTGTGTGTGTGTGTGTGTGTGTGTGTGCGTGCATGTGTAATTATTCATTGTTCTCGTATATATTACATAGATATATAATATATAATAAACAATACGAAATACAAAAGGTCTTAATCGGTTCTAATAACCATCAGGGACAGTTGATCTACGAAGAGTTGCCTTCTTTTTGGTTATGCTAGTAAGTCATGGGATCACCCCTAAGCCTAACACAGTAAACTTTGTACTCGGTGTCACCACTGAAGTTCACAAGATTTAGGTTCCTCTGTAAGTTGGCATATGGTTGACCCTTATAGGCAACAAGTCCAGAATCGACCCCCAAAGTATTCCGGTCACTGAACTTAGAATATACGCATATAAGATTACCGTAAGTTGTACCGAACCGACGAGCCGCTTGGAGCGAAGGGAGAGTTTTTTTTACATCCTCGCTAGAAGAATGAACGTTTGAAGAACCTTCTCGAAATATTCTTGACAGCGATACTCAGGTGGGGTGATGGGATGAGAAATCGGAGATCGGATTTCGAATTCCAGTCTGATTCGTTACAATGACGTGCAAATATCATTTGAGAGGCACGGTGTAGTAATGGATAGTGGCTCGGATTGAGGAATCGGAGAGACGAGTTCGAATTCCAGTCGAGTCCATTACATTCATTTACGTGATAAAGGTATGAATCCTCTTCTTCTCCCAACAGCTATAATAGCTGGACACACTGTATATTGTGCTTTTTATGCAGAAAGAAATGACAACATACCATGATCACCTAAGCGTGTATCACACAGGGCACATAACTGAACCTTTGGGAAGATATGAATACATTCTTCTCATATATGTGTTAATTGTGTAAATCAGGAAAACGATAGTGTTATAATAAAAGAAAATGTTATTGCAATATTAGCCAGCACAAAATGAATTATTCTTACCATCCACAATAGATTTCGGTTTTAAATAATCCACAAAAGGTGGATAAGCCGTTAAAAAAACGAAACAAATCGATCATACCCTCGCGACCGTGATTAAATTGATAGTCTAGAAGTCAATAAAATGTTATTGTTCATTTATTTTTAACCAATTCACCTCAAGCAAGGGGGTAAGGCCACTAAGACACAAGGGGCTTCTGGGAGTGAAAGAGAATGACAAGACTTTGGAAGAAACAGGAAACCCAACATCTAACCAGAAAACAATGGGTAAACCTCTACTCCTGTTCAAAAGACCGGAGTAGAATGTGAACCGGACGATATTACGTCTGAAAAAATCAGAAAACATTACATGTATAAAGTTAAAAGACAATAGGGAAATTGTATTATTAGCCGACGCGTTTCGTCCAATGTGGACAGTTTCAAGACAAAAACGAAATGAATTTATTAAAAACAAAGTAACTATTAACAACAAAAAATCTCCTTAGCAACTAGAAGAATTTAGAAAACTCTATTGTATTCATATTGTCAACTGAATTTCGAGTTGCTAAGGACATTTTGTTTTGTTGTTAATAGTTACTTTGTTTTCAATAAATTCATTTCGTTTTTGCCTTGAAAAAGTCCATGAGGAACGTTGATGTCAATATATATGTTGCCTTGATTGTATGCCTCTCATGCCAAATATATTTTAACCTTGAGTTTATGATTGTTAACCTTTATCTTAACGACATTTTATTTTCAAATGAATTTTCCTGGTGTGCTAATTAAATAAAATTTAGTCTATGATGTACCCCAGTGAACTAACAACGAACTTGTATTCTTCTTTGCAGTTAAATAACCAAAATACATAACATTCATATGATGCATGAGAAAGAAGAGTCGCTTCATCCTCTGGAGACATGATCAATATGAAGAACATTTAAGATATATGAGCAAAAAGAGACGAGATGGAATATCGCTGGCAACGACACAGTAGTTTTTATCGTTAAAAAAACTCGTGCATATTGAGCTTTTCATCGGCTGATCGTAGAGGAGTCTTCGATTCACGCGGCACGATCAACTGTATCTTAGAAAATTCGAGACAGGCTGGAAAATGTGTGAACTGCGTAGTGAAAACACTTTAATGAAAAAAATCGAAAAAAAAATAATCAGGCATTATATATATATTTATTAGGACCCACACAGCAATGACTATCGATTTTACGTTTTCAAACTTGCTGTACATTCATGATGTCTGCGACTCGATTTCGTTTATTTTATCTACAAATATCGACAGCGAGGGTGTGGCTTTTAATTGTGCTAAAGCGTTATATTACGTTGTGCAAATGTAGCGAATCTTTTGCAGTTGTCTTTCCCTTAATATGTTGTTGCATTTTAATGCGACGTTTTTAATCCACCGAGAGCATATTATTTTTTATTTATTACGCTCTCTGTAAGTAAAAATACCGCTTAAAATGTTTAGTGATTGACTTCACTCTTTGTATGGCGTCTTCCATGATATTTCAGGCCCGTCTTAGACGTCATCAACTTCATTAGGCGTTCGGTCGAATTCTGTGCCAACGTTCTCAGAGAAATTAAGGTGAAGAAACTCAAGAACATTTCTTTTGAGTTTGTTATTCTATTTACGTTCTCTTTTGTCATTCTGTGACGTCTTCGTCCATGTTGAAATATCTAGAGCCAAGTATGTCCCTGATAGTATGCATGAAGGTGACCCTCTGCAATGTCGTCTTCATGACATCTTTATATCCCAATTTCTGCTTGTGTGCTGGTCTGTATTCTTCGATAAACTAAGCATAGATAAATTACTTAGAGATAAGATCACCCTTTATCCTGACCATATGACCAGTTCACCGTAACATCTAGATATATGCATACATGCACATGGCACAAAAAAGATAAAAAAAAAACAACTTCACACAACAGCAACTTTTAGGTTGGCGAGACTTTAGTCCTATAACCCACAGAAAAGTCTCCAGGACTTACATGATTATATCTGCCATTTGATTTCAAGTAATGCCGTTATTGATTCATCAAATATGGGCAACTTCAATGAGACTTTTTATTCCTGCCAGTGACTTACACTCCCTGTTGCAGATGCGGCAATGTTAGGTGCTTCTTGCACTAACATTCTTAAGAACATTCATATGAGGTTTTACTCTACACATTCTTTTTCCCAATCGCTAAAAGTAGAACTTCTATATAACGTTTATATATATATATATAGAGTTATATATTTATATAATATAACGTCTCTCTGTGTGTTTTCTTTGGTAGCTTTGGCCTGTCTTATTTAAACAGACGTGGCTACATTTATTACACCTCTTCTCCTTCCACCTATAGGTTAATTAGTAAGACTTATATAACTGAAACATTATTATCATTCACTGGCAACAGAGAATACAATCTTACAATCCTAAACAGTTTTCGGCGACCTGCAAATATTCCTACTACAGGTTGATAGACCGTAAAAATGAATCATTCGGTCATATCCTCACAGCGTGGTTAGATGTCCGGAGTTCAAATGTAAATAAACGATTATTTTAGGTATATAGCCGTAAGATACAAATCAATCAATAATCAAAGAGTGACTGCCACTCAAGTCTTGAGGTCCCATTCTACTCTACAATTTGAGCCATAACACGTAGGAATTGAGTAGGATTCCTACCTTTCTGTTATATCGGTATAAAGTGTCACTGCCGACACTTGAGTTTGAACATAGATCGCTAGTGGACAAACATACACGATCCCATTATTGAATTAAGTAGACCACGTGACCATAGAGGAAACACGTAAGTAGGAAGTAGCGTGTGTCTAATGGATCTCTAAGTCTAGTCTATCTTCTATTACTATACGGTCTGTTATTCTCTGCTCTGTTCACTATACTATTTCTCTATTCAGATTACTATACTCTATACTATACTATATTCGAGCGAGTATACTATACTATACTATACTATATTCGAGCGAGTAATGGATAGCCTCTCGGACTGGGGAATCGGAGAGCGGAGTTCGAATTCCAGTCGAATCTATTACATTCACTTACGTGCAAATAATCGTGAGAAAGGTATAAATCCTCTTCTTCTCCACCCACCTATGGGTAAATAGCAAGACAGACCGGGTTATATAACTTTGGATAGCAACTGGACTAGCGCAAAAATAAATGGCAAACTACTGCGGGAAAAAAATCTGACTCGTCAGTCATATATCGAAATATACATGATCGCCTAAGCGTGTATCACGCATGGCACATAACTGATTGACTATTACTGCGAGTCTTATTGGAAGGTGTCTGAAACCAGGATTGTTCAACGGCGTACTATAGTTGTATCCGCGATTACAAAGTCTCTACTACAACGGGCATTACAAAAGTTACAACCAGTATTCGATGACATTACAAAAGTGACAAAGAGTGTTCGTTGACATCGCAAAACTTCCCCAATATTAATAGTGCAAAAGTGGTATTTGAACGCGGCTTTCCGAACCCACGTTCGACTTCGTTACCCATGCTACGTGTTATATTAAGCGTACTCCTTGAGTGGCAACTAGTTCTCAACGTTTTACTGTTGAACTATCTAGATGCAACCGCCACTTCTACTATTTTCTTTTCTCGCACCTTCTACCTGTGTAAGTCATTTCCGATTTATTGCTTTTCTGATAACTACAATTTTTGAAAAATCTAAGTGCAACGTCAATTTGGTTTAGTTTTACGGCATATCAACACCTCAATGGGTTATTTAATGCTGACAATTTTTATTGCTGGTTATATTTTTTTTAACCCAAAATGTATTGCTGGTAATATTTTTTTCCTTCAAAAATCTATTTCTGGTAATATTTTTCTTTCGCAAAACTGTATAGCTGTTAATAATTTTTACTTTTTTTTTCAAAAATGAATCCTTGGTAATTTCTTTTTTTTTAAGTATTCCTGGTCACAATTATTTTCTTCAAAAAATTATAGCTGGTAATATTTCTGGTATTAAAACCTAGTTTTACACTTTCATAGAATTTTGACCCAAGTTTGGAGGTTAACTATTTACCCTTACCTGGGACTCTAACAGGTGCTACCACCCCGGGTCAGGCTGGACCTGGAAACACCAACAATTAAGAGGTGGTTCCACGCTCCTCAAAACCTTCTGACCATATGTCTTCCTGTTGGATGTAATTTATCGTCTTACCTGAGACGCGGATGTAGTTTATCGTCATACCCAGGACAGTACAACGTCAATCGCCATCTTTCGTTTTCTTGAATGTTTTTCTTTTCCTTGTCTTTTCCTCAATGCTCCCTATTATCAGTTTTCTCATTCTCTTTCACTTTCACTCGTTGTAACCCCCTGCGTCTTAGTGGTATTATTGCCTTACTTGGGGTGAAACGATTAAAAAATAGATAAAAAAAAAACGCCATGACATATTACTTTTATACTCTTGGTGTGGTGACAGGTTTCCTTGCAGCGTTTAAATTTTCAAAAATATTTTCTCTGAATTCTATGTTTACAAATATCAACCTTTCTGTTGAATCAATTTGACATTTTGCATAATTTCATCAAATATTTTCCATTGATAAATATTATATAATTATTTTCACATTGCCTCGTGTTAAGTCTCTTTTTCTGGTTCATATTGGTATTGAAATTTAATCTAAATTCACCGACGTACGTTGAAACAATCAGTGATTCCTTCTTTACCAGCACGCTTTCCTACCTAAAGTTAGTTTTGTCTCTTTGTAGATTTATTCTTAGTAAAAACCGTAAGGTGTTTATAACTGCGTTTTAGAACCCCTAACTCAGAACAATCGTTAAAACTGCCTTCGAGCGAATGAACACTGTAGCTTTCTGGAAGCACCATCCTTCTTCGACGCTTACGTCAAGGGCATGATGCTAAAATGCATCCAGTATCAAGGCCTCTGATCAGGAGGTTTTGAGGAACATGGAACTACTTCTTAATTGTTTTTGTTCTCAGGTCCACCTTAACCCGGGGCGGTAGTCCCTGTTAGGGCCCCAGTTATGGTCAAATAGTTAATGCCCAATCTAGGGTCAAAACACTATGAAAGAGTAAATATACCAGAAATAGATTTTTGTATAAAAAAATTATTACCAGAAATACATTTTTGAAAAAAATATTACCAGCAATACAACAAAAAGTCCTCTTTACAAAAATACATCAATGAAACCTGATCTACAAATGATTTCTTACAAAGAATTCATATTTGATTCATACGGGGACTGTCCTAAAAATCTTGTCGGCATTAATAATTCATTGAGGTTGATATGTTGTAAAACAAAATAAACTACAACTACGACAGCATCGATGCTTGTGGACTGTTGCTCTATATTCACAAAAAAACCTGTAAGCCGAAACAACTCAAGATATTTCAACAGAACCAATAATCAAATGGATATCTCATGTACTTTTCTCTTAAAGTTATGTTATGAGGAATGTTTGGATAACATTTGACTTACCCTCGTAACTCAGAGAAATAACTCAGAGAATAATAACAGGTTGATGAAATTCTGCACGACATTAGACAAAATATTAGGAAAGAAACACCCCATCAATAATGATTAAGAACTATAGCAGTTAGTGGGCACGACAAACCTATTTTCCTAAAAACTTGTTTTCATAGTAAGATTTTATATATAGGGTGTCTATAAAGTCTCTGTCTAATTTAAAAGAATATATGACAAAGACAATTGATGAGATATCTTAATCAGTTTTTTCTATGTACAGGGTGTCATTAAATCCTCTGTCCAATTTAAAAGGATAGATGACAAAGGCATTTGATGAGATATCTTAATCAGATTTTTCGATGTACGGTGGAGTAATGGACAGCGGCTCGGAGAGCCGAGTTCGAAATCCAGTCGAATACATTACATTCACTTACGTGCTAATACTCTTGGGAAATGTATGAATCTTCATCTTCTCCACATACCTATGGGTAAATAGCAGGATAGACCGGTGTCTATAGACTTGGATGGCAACTGGTCTACCGCAGAAGGATATGGCAACCTACTGTGGTGAAAAAAAATCTGCCGCGTGTATCACTAGATATCAAAGTTTTTAATCACATTGCATTTGTGTATTTCAGGAATCTGAAAGACATTACTGTTAAATGAACCCCTAAAATGGTTATTCATCAAGGAAAGGCACAATATGTGTAATGGTTTGTTGAAACAAAATCCGATCCGCAGGCTCGGCGAAAGCAAATAACTTTTTATGGGTTTATTTTAAAGATATCGCGCATCGAACAAAGATACGGGGCATCACTATTTCAAAGCAAAAGATCGCTGATACCATTGTCACCCTTGATGAGGCTATGCTGCAGCGAACATGGCAAGAAATCGAGTACCGTCTAGATATGCTTCGTACAACTAATGGTGCCCATATAGGGTGACTAAAATTATTTTTTAAAAAAACTTCAAGATCTACTCCTTATTTTGTAACAATTTTGATATACAGGTTGTCCATAAAGTTTGTATGCACTTTAAAAAAATTATAACTTTATTTGTATTTGCAATAGAAATAATTTGTAAAAAGGATTAGAAAGAAGTAAATCTATATTTTTTATGGTTTTAGTGAAATTTTATTTAAGTTTGCACATCATTAGCAATACAAAGGGTAATACGATTTTGCAGTTCGCGGAAAAAAATTGCCAACTGATGTACAGTAATGCCTGAAATCACATTAGTTATTTTAGCTATACTTAAAACTAGGTACATTAAACTTTATAACATTTTTACAGATTACTTCTATGGCAAATACAAATAAAGTTATAATCTTTTTAAAGTGCACACGAACTTTATGGACACCATGTATTTGTTCATTTGATTTTGTCAAATTTTTTTTAAATTCTAAAGTGGCTTTATGGACACTGTATTTCAAAGAAATCTTACACTGGCTGCTCGGTCAATGAATGCCGAATGTTTCCTTATGAGGAAAAAGGTAATATTATGATTCCTATAGTAGGTCATTTTAGTTTGACACATCGCAAAATTTATTCTTAGGAAAAACCATAAGGCGTTGAAGACTGCATATTAGTGGCATCATCGCCTTGTTTGAGGTGAAACGTTTCAAAATTTAATTAATGAAGTCTAAAAGCTTAATAATGGCTAAATATTTAAGAATAGCAAGTTTGGTAGTCATATCTAAGCCCTTGATATTTTCAAGATTAAAAATATACACAAAAATATGTAATTTAATAAAAGGTTCCTCTTTTATATTTTAATCAATACAATTTTATTCGATCTTAATTCTTTTCTTTTGTTAAGCCTATTCGGTCATTTTGTGTAGTTCTTGGGTTTCAAACAATTTTTAAGAACGTCTTACTGATGCATATTGTTTTCTTGTAGTTTTTGCTTAGTCCCTACTTCTCACTCTCCGTCGCTACCTTCTGTAGGAGACTTTGTAATTTCATTTCCGTGTCTGCTATCAATACTGTGTCATCTGCGTATCTTATGTTGTTAAGATCGTGGCCGACAATGCTAAATCCTGGTAGGGTTTCCAATTCTCTCAGAATTGCCTAGCTGCATAGGTTGAACAGATCGGGTGAGAAGACGCATACTTGCCTTAAGCCCCTTTCTATTTTTGCATATTCACTGATCTATACTGCCAACAAACTCTTCATTTAAAAGGCAGTTTGGGACAAAAAACGCAATGATCGATATTTTCAAAAGAAAACCTGAAAATGCAGGTTATCTTCTTGTACATGATCGCTTACATCCTTTTAGTAAAAGGGATCAAATCACATTTTCCTTACATTAATTGTTTTAACATTACTTGTTAATATATAATATATAGTACGTTGAGACCTTTAATGATTCTTTCTTTACCAGCACCCTTTCCTACCTAATGTTAGTTTTGTCTCTTAGCAGATTTATTCTTAGTAAAAACCATAAGGAATTTATGTCTGCGTTTTAGAACCACTAACTCAGAACAATCGTTAAAACTGGCTTCGAGCGAATTAACCCTGAAGGTTTTAGAAAGCACCATCCTTGCCGATTTATATTTCAGACTCTTTTCTTTTTTCTAACTTCATTATAGGGTTAGATATTCAGTCTGAGGATAAACTGATGGTGTCGTATGACATTGTCAGTTTATTTACTAACTT
>OZ038515.1:5769605-5792105 GCA_964036315.1 Acanthosepion esculentum | reverse complement strand
TGTGTCTGTATATATATATATATATATATATATATATATATATATATATATATATATATATATATATATATATATATATATCCATTTATATGTGTGCGTGTGTGTACGTTTGCGTGGGAGAGAGAGAGGCAGAAATATCGGCTAATAATATGAACTGATATAAATACCTTATTTTACATACATCTATTTTCGAACTGTCCGTATTCTAACTAACTCATCTTTGCTGTTTTTGCCTCTCGTTCCAGTACAGGTTGTAGTGATGGCGTATATGGCGTTTAGCATCTGCTAGAAATAGCTTGCCTATCAAATGAAAATTGTATGCCTGCTGTGTTGAACTCACAGCAGCATACGCCCAGATCAATACAGATTTCCTCTTCTCTTGCTTTTGAAACCATCTTTGAAACCGTTATTCCTCGGAATGTCTACATCTAATAGAGGAAATATATTTGTCCAGAAAGTTTTATTTATATCTGTTGAAGGTCCCTATTCCGAATCATTTGAATCCCATTCAGAATTACAACAAAGAGGAAATGCTATCCTTGGTCTTTTTAATACGTTCCTAAATTATTCTCGGCATATATTACATAACTGTTGTGGTGGAATCCACCTAATCTGCATAGGTGACTACCAACTATATAAATAATGGTTGATACCGGAAGACGAGAGAGAAGAGAAGGAAGGAATCACGAGATCCAACTAGAGACTCTGATCGACTGCGACTAGTCAACACATTCTCCAGGAACGTCTTCCCAGAAATATACAGAAATACTATATGTACTTATTGTGTACACTTTCTTGTTATAATACATTCTTGTTCCAAGTACATTTTGTGTTGCATTATTATTCCATGCAATAGGCGAGATTCAACATTGAGTCAAGACTCAACAATAACAGATTTGAATAAATGGACATTCATCGCTTAAACATCCGATACCGTATCCACATCCAGAACATAAACCTTGGAATGTTGAGTTAAAGGGAGATAACTGAGACATCCGGATGAGGCGTGACTCGTGGAACTAGAAGAATGTACTCCGGTGGACGAAATGAAGGGCTCGGTTCGAAATCCCAATCATCTCAAGAAGGCCGGAGCGTTCAACGGCCGAAACGTTGTGAATATGGCAATGAAGGTGAGGATAACTGTCTTAATAATGTAGATAATGTAAATAATCATAATCATCTCAACGATATAGACAGATACAGGACATGTCTACTAGTACAGTAGTCGGCAACCCCCGAAGCACATACGGCCCGCGAAGGATTTTTGTCCGGCCCTCCAACTTAGAATTTTACATTTTTTGTTGATTGTGTTAGTTGTTATCTTGTCATTTCTGCTGGTTTTATCCCGTTATTTAAATCGTGTTCAAATAATATAACATTAACTTCATTGTTTTTCTTTAAGCCTCTAGTACAGGGCAGCCTCCTGGACAGAGCGGTGTGAGGTCGAGACAATTTATTATAGTATATTTGATATCATGAAACTCCTCCGAAACACTACACAACTGTCTGGCTCGCTCTCACCCAAAAGTTGCCGGCAACTGTACTAGTAGGTCTAGTAGTAGAAAACGGGATTCTGTTTTCTCTCCAGCGGCTATTGTATTAATGGTGATGTGGTGTTTATTCTGATACATATATCAAGGTATTTAACAATTATCTTAAAAGAAACTCATCTATTCTACCAAGTGTTACAAGAAGTACGTCTTACGGTAAACTTTTTCAAAACAGAAACAATGATCTAGAATATAAATGAAACAGTGATGGCAGATACCCTAAATCAATCATACGTTTTAGGTACATACATTTTATCTAACAACGACACTCATACAATTCTTTCCTATTATTTGTTTGTCATAAACTATTTTCTGTGTAACTCATACTAAATGGTTCGGATTTATTTCCTGACTGTATCCAGTCTCACATGATTCGCTTTTCACACGATTTTCTCCAAATCTACTTTTTTGCAACTACTAGGATTTATGTGAGAGGAAGATGGTAAAATGACTTGTTACTTTCAGGTAGCATGACCATGTACCTTTGATTTAATGTAGTTTAGGGAATTGCCTTTAAAAGCTTTATTTAATAAAATGATAATTTATTGATCTTTCATACTGAACTGAAATTCTGTACATGTTTCATATATGTATCATTTTGACATATTTTGTTTCTAATCACAAGAAATGTTCTTAATCCATTTTGTTATAACCCGTGTCACTTTCATAAAGGCTGATTTACTTATTGCTGCTGATTTCACTTATAAAATATGTGCATGATGCTAGCTTACATATTCACTTACAGCGAGAAAAGGAGCAGAAAATCAACAAGAAATCGAACTTGAGATAAACCTTTGCAAAACAGAAATTATGATCTGGAATTGGAATAAAAGCAGTGATGGCACCTACCCTTATGAAATATGTGCATGATGCTAAGTTATGTGTTTACTTACAGAGAGAATATAAATAGAAAATAAAATGCACTCACAAGTGTTCCAAGAAACAGGACTCGAGATAAACTTTTGCAAAAGAGAAACTAGGATCTTGAATTGAAAAAGCAGTGATGGCACCTATCCTGAATCCATTATAAAAATGAAAACATCCTCTGTCAGGTTTTCTAAGAAATAGGAATCAAGATAAAACTTTCCAAAACAGAAACCATGATCTGGAAATGGAATAAATGCTGTGATGTCACAGAATCCATAATAAAATGATGATGACCCTGAATCCATCACAAAAATGAAAACATTCTCCAAGTGTTCTAAGAAATAGGACTCAAGATAAACCTTTCCAAAAGAGAAACTATGATCTTTAATTGGTATGATAGCAGTGATGACATATACCCTGACTCCATCATAAAAATTCAGCATATAGAATTAGAAAATACTAAACTCTTCAAACACCTCGGAGTTTGGATCAGTTATAACAAATTTAGTATAGGAAATAGGCAGTATTACCCAATGCCACAAGATTCTAAAAAGAATCATTAGCCAAATAACACAAATGATGTTCTTAAATAGTCACGTTAGATGGAGACTTTGGATGCATAGGCAATAAATCCTATTTCCAAAACAATTATATAGCCACATACATACCACATTAAAACAAGCCCTATCTTTATTCTCTACCCAATAGCAGTCAATACTTACAAACATGCGAAAAAGCTTCCACAATACAAGACACACCGTTTAAACCAAAGTGTCTGTACTGGCTTTTCCGTCAATGAATACCGAATGTTTCCATATAAGGAAACAACTAATATCATATACATACACACAAATAACACACAAACACACACACACACACACACACACACACACACACATATACAATAGTGAGATTAATTCCATAATATTTCTGTAAAGCTTGACTCGTGTCTTCTTTGCTTTTTATATTAAATCTGATGAAAAAAGAGCTCAGCCAACATTTACGAGCCTCATATTAAGCGTCCAGAGCCGTATTTGTCTCGCGAGTCGCGGTCTGGACACCTCTTGTATATGCGCACAATTTCGCAAATATCTTCAATAGTGTTATGGGAACTGACCCATAATAATAATGGACTATTCCGGACATTTTTGTTTTTAAGCTTATCACCCCAAGCAAGGCTGGAGGCCACTAGCACGCAAGGGGTTACAGAAGGTTTGGAGGAAGAGCAGATAGGAGTGGTAAAGGAGGGGATGTGGAGAAAGATACTGGATCGATCAAGGCAAGGGGGTTACAGAAGATTTGGAGCGAGTGCAGATAGGAATGAAAGGTGAAAGGATGTTGAGAAGGGAAGTGGATAGATCAAGGCAACTGGAGATGTCGATTGACGTTATACTTAAATAGTTGGAGATTGTATTTGTCAGGGAAACAGGAATAAGGAAGGGAGTTCCACAGGCGAGATGTGAGAGAAATATAAATACTGCGCCTCAAGAGGGAGCAGAGAGGATTATTGTAAGAATCTCCTGTCGAACTCTCTGCTCTGTCTACCTCCCCGGGCGAGGCTTTGCCGCAGGGCAAAGTTTCGTCCGGGGAGGTAGACAGTCCCTGAACGCGTTTACACGGGTTCTATTGGGCATATTTTTGGCCGAGCCTACAGGCTCGGAGAACCTACATTAAATCGGCCTTATGCCACATACGACCCATTTGTGGGGTGTTAAATATCGGATTATTGTAAGAATCTCCTGTCGAACTCTCTGCTTTGGTAGAGAGAAACTCGGACGAGGCTTTGCCGCAG
The DNA here is from genome assembly GCA_964036315.1 of Acanthosepion esculentum. NCBI lineage: Eukaryota > Metazoa > Mollusca > Cephalopoda > Sepiida > Sepiidae > Acanthosepion > Acanthosepion esculentum. The sequence continues at coordinate 5,787,896 of OZ038515.1, read as the reverse complement.
GGCAAAGTTTCGTCCGGGGTGTTAGACAGTCCCTGAACCCGTTTATACCGGTTCAATGGGCATATTTCTGGCTGAGCCTACGGGCTCGGAGAACCCACATTCAACCGGCCTTGTTCCACATACGACCCATGTGGGGGGTTGTTAAATATCGGATTATTGTAAGAACATTGGAATAGTGATACTTGTCGAGACAACATAGTTCTACCTTGGACCATCACCGTGATACAAGGAAGTTGGACCATAACAAATACATACACACACATTGCCCTGTCTTAGAACACGACGATCGAAGAATGGTATGATCCTCTAAAATGGGCAACTTTCCCAGTGAAAACTTCGAGACATGGATATTAACAGGACCTATACCGACCTTTTCACAAGTTTAAAACCCGGCCGATGTCGATGTTTTGTCTAAATAGGGACCCTTCATATTTATGTCTCGACTAAATGAGATTTATGTTAACCTTTTCAAAGATAGTGTAAACTGAACTAATGTCTAAAAATTGTTTACTTGTGTGTAAATCAGGTATAAATCTAGCTAGATGTCTCCTTATCTATTAATTTATTGTAAATTTTGCCCTGAAAATCATTCGACATTAATACCGAAAAATAGGGTTCTGGCCTTTTTGTAACCCTATGTTCCCGTTTCATATATCTTCAAGACTCTCCCTTCCACTCCTAAATTCAGATGCTCATTTTTGCATTATTGATAAAGTTGGAGTGTTATCTCCTAATGTAGCAACAATGTCAGTGTGAATGTCCTTAGGGGCTAAACCCTTTTATGCAGGTATTTGATAATATCATGATGCTAGATTTCGTCCATTTTCTAGAGAAGTCTTGTGATTTTTGACATCGTCGAACACTCAGTTTACCTGGAAAGAATACGTACAGTTATTAACAAAAACGAATTGGAATTAATGCAGGCAAGATTTCACAGCTTTATCATCAATCCTTCATAGTCAACATATGAAATTTTCAGACGAATGTCGTACATTATTTACAGCGCGGAACAATCGCGTCAAGTTTAAAGCGTTGGCGTGAAAATGTTTTAACACCGGATGGAAAATACGAACATGCATTGGACTAGCAAAATTAACATTCCAAAATGTTAGCAAGGTGCTGAGAAAGGGGTAAAAAAAAACTTAAAACAATTAAAAGAATGCTGGATTGTTATGTGATATACATCTTATAAGGCATTAAATTCTGGGAAATCTCTTAAGATGAATACCCTGCCACTGCCACCACCGAGGAAAACATTGATCATGCTCACCACATGGTGATAAATGACAGGTGATTGAATATAAATCAAATAACCAAAGTTATTACCGTTCTGGATAAGACGATAAACTGTATCCGCGTCCTGGGTATGACGATAAACTACGTCCAGCAGCATGGCCTCTGATCAGGAGGTTTTGAGGAGCGTGGAACCACCTCTTAATTACTGGTGTTAGGGTTCCATCTATGGGCAAATAGTTAAACCCGAAACCGACGTAAAAAGCATTATAAAAGTGTAAAAATAGGTTTTAATATCAGAAATACTTTATAAAAAATTATTACCAGAAATAAATTTTTGAAGAAAAAAAAACTATTACCAGCAGTATATTTTTGAAAATAAAAACATTACCAGCAATACGTTTTTGAAAAAAAAATTATACCAGCAATATATGTTTTAAAATAATATTACCAGCTATATATTTCTGGGGAAAAAATATTACCAGAAATAGATTTTTGACAAAAAAAAGTTGTTGGCATTAAATAACCCATTGAGGTTGGTATGCTGTAAAATACAACAAACCAAACCAAAGCTATTAGCATCTCCTGAGAGAAAGTTGAGAAGATGAACCTTGCATGATGAAGGTTTCTGCTTGGTGGATGCCATGTCTTCTGAAACCTGATCCAAAGTGCACCAGGCTGAAATTGTTTAAGGCAGATCCATCTGATTTCTTTGGGCGTTTCCTAACCAGGATAAGTGTTGGATTCATCACTTCCAGCCAAAGACAGTCAGATATCAGTTTACCTGGGAAGAATCAGTGCAGTTTACTAAATGTTATGAAATGCAGAAGAGTTGAAATTAATGCATGCAAGATTTCTCAGCTCTAGCATTACTCTTGCATAGTAAGCTTTATTTTTCTTTTTTAATCTGTATCACCCGATGCAAGGCAATAAAGCCACTAAGACACAAGGAGTTACAGTGTGTAGAAGAATTAGGAACATAACCATTAATAACCAGCGGGAGTAATCAGGATGAGAGGATTTGTTTTTTGTTTTTTTTAAGCTTTTCATCCCAATCAAGGCTGGAAGCCACTAGCACGCAAGGGGTTACAGAAGGTTTGGAGGAAGAGCAGACAGGAGTGCTAAAGGAGAGGATGTGGAGAAAGATAGTGGATCGATCAAGGCAAGGGGGTTACAGAAGATTTGGAGCGAGAGAAGATAGGAATGAAAGGGGAAAGGATGTGGAGAAGGGAAGTGGATAGATCAAGGTAACTGGAGATGTCGATTGACGTTACACTTAAATAGTTGGAGATTATATTTGTCAGGGAAACAGGAATAAGGAAGGGAGTTCCACAGGTGAGGTGTGCGAGACATGAAGCTATTGGAGTAGAAGAGACGTCTACATCTAACAGTTTCAACGGTGAAGGGGTGGGATCGGGATGCCAGCCTCGTAGGACGCTTAAAATCATGAGGCCTGGGAACCAGCGAAAGCAGCTCATCGGAGCAATTACCGTGAAAGTATTTGTAAAAAAAAAAGACAGATAGCGATTGACATTGCATTTAATTTTTTTTTTTTGCAGATGAAAGTAGTCTGGAAAGCATGGAGACTCAAGAGAGTTCCAAAGCGAGAAAAGAAACTGTTAGCACAAACTTTACGGCTACATCTAGCCAGTTCAACTGTAAATTGATGAGATTTCGACGCTAGTCTACTACTGCGCTTAAATTTTTAAAAAATGTCCCGGTACTATAGCGAAGATTTCATCCGAACAATTACCATGAAAGTATTTATAAAAAAAGATTCATCGAGCCAACCTTACTTACAGCGGTCGTAAAGTAAAGAGACGATGAACTTTTCAACATCCCGGTCGTAAATAAGTTCTGATCATATAAATTCAGTCTTGATTTTTTTTTAAATATATGCCGTCCATGTCAAACTCATTTAAAACAAACAGATTAATTTTCCGGCAACTTGTCTCCTTTTACAATTAATATGTTTCCTTTAATATTTCTTTTTATCATTTTTTTTCCATTGACGTGTTCATAGAATATCCTATTTATTTCTCTCTATTATTTTTCTTTCTCTCGGATATTTTCTCTCTATAACATGCTCTCTATCTTTTTTCTTTCCCTTTCCTGATACTCCTCTCTTATTGATTCCTGTCTCTTTCTGTTACATTTCACCTGTCTCTTCTCCTCTCCATTTCTCCTCTTCTTCATTCTTTCCTCGCATTTTGATCATTTTTTACCTCACACAGTTTGATCATTCTCCCTTTATTTATTCATCTTTCTCCTTACTCGCTTTTCACTCATTTCCTACTCTCCAAATGTGTCTTTATCTGCCACTTTCTATTTTTTTCTTCTCTCTCAGTCTTTCGCTTTCTTTCCATCTTTATCGATTTCGACGCCACTCGCATCTATGCTTTCAGTATATCTACGTGGCTATTAATCTCTGTACCATTATTCACGCTCTCTTTCTAGATCGTCGTATTCAAATCTCCTTCCTATTTCTGTTTCCCTCATTCTGTTCTTTCATCTATCTATCTATCTATCTATCTATCTATCTATCTATCTATCTATCTATCTATCTATCTATCTATCTATCTATCTGACAGTTTCCTTGTATCTATCCGTCTTCTTTTCTCTCTACCTCTTTGTTCTTTTATCTATCTATCTATCTATCTATCTATCTATCTATCTATCAATCTATCTATAAATATATATATGTGTGTGTGTGTGTGTGTGTATCTTTCTATGTATACATCAACCAGACTATCTAACAATTAGTATATCTAATAATCTGAGTGCGTATTCATCCATCCATCAATCAATCTATCTATCTATCTATCTATCTATCTATCTATCTATCTATCTATCTATGTATCTATCTATCTATCTATCTATCTATCTATCAGTCACTTCGTATCTATCCATCTTCCTTTCTCTCTACCTCTCTGTTCTTTTATCTATCTATCTATCTATCTATCTATCTATCTATCTATCTATCTATCTATCTATCTATTTATCTATCTATCTATCAGTCACTTCGTATCTATCCCTCTTCATTTCTCTCTACCTCTCTGTTCTTTATCTATTTATCTATCTATCTATATATATATATATATATATATATATATATATATATATATATATATATCAGTCACTTTATCGCACCCGGCCGGAAGTTACTGCCGGCTACTCAAACGTCTGAAAGCGTCACCACGGAAAACGGAACAAACGCCATTAAGTTCCAGTGACTCAGCATTTTCAGACACCAAATCACAAAAATACAAAAACAAAACGAAACGTAACATCCACAACTAAAAATAATGACCAGAAACTAATTCATATACACATGGGGCCTAAATGAAACCCATGGGTACATTCAAAAGTAGAAGCTCATTTTTAGTGAATAACTAAAAGACATTATTAGCCAAGCTACGATGCTGACCCCGGCCTACATAAACATGGCCAAATTTCTTCCACCAAATTATTCTTGGAACCAGGGTTTAAGAGCCACGCTCCCCTCACCGCTGACCTGAAGCAGCAGCAGCAAGCCAGCCAGCCCAGGTCAAGCAGCAGCAGCCAGATTCTTGGATCCGGGTTTAAGAGCGGCACGCTCCCCTCACCGCTGACCTCAAGCAGCAGCAGCAGCCAGTCAGCCAGACCGAGCCCAGCAGCAGCCCAGGTCAGGCAGCAGCAGCAGCCGCCACTAGCCAGCCCTGGTCAGGCAGCAGCAGCCACTAGCCAGACCGGGTCAAGCAGCAGCAGCACCCCGCGTACATTCTTATGCGATAGTCCTTTTCAGGGCTAACGATTACATATTTATGCCATAGTCCTTTTCAGGGCTAACGACTACATGATTATGCCATAGTCCTTTTCAGGGCTAACGACTACATGTTTATGCCATAGTCCTTTTCAGGGCTAACGATTACACATTTATGCAATAGTCCTTTTCAGGACTTCCTGACTACATAGTTTATGCAATAGTCCTTTTCAGGACTACCTGACCACATAGCTTATGCGATAGTCCTTCCGGTTACTACCAAGCTGCATCCCTGATGACCGTCAACCTAAGGACGAGCAGGTTCCCTCAGCACTGACTGGTCCGCTGCCCTAAAACAAGACGATCTTTCGGGTGGCGCTCCCCGATTCATTGCGACACAAGACTTGTACATACTTTTGCCAAATTATTAAATAAAATTTGGCTTTGATTTTAAACCCTCGCTTTTGTTATCCTTGCTTCGATCGTATTTTCCAATATAAATTTTACTGCTTGCGGGGTTGATAGCACACGCTTGACGGCCCCGCAACAACTGGTGACCCCGATATTTACGATCGATCAAGATGGCAACAGACGAGTGGGAACAGACCTCTCCTATAAACGTTGCAATGCCTCTCTCGAACCTACCGGCATACAACCACCAAAACACCAAAAACTGGTTTCTGCAGTTGGAAGCAATCTTCTCGGTACGGAGGATAACATCGCAACAAACCAAATTTGCCAACGTGGTGCAAGTCTTGCCACCGTCAGTGGTCGACGAAGTGGCCGACATTTTGGAGAACGTGCCCGACCAGGATCCATATACTCGGCTAAAGGACGCAATCCTAAAACGGACCGGCCGTTCGGACGATGAGCTACTCCGAGAACTTTTTACCCACGTTACGAGGGGCGACAGAACACCCTCACAGCTTCTACGCTTCATGAGAAGCCGACTGGGGAAGCACTCAATGGCCGAATCCATCCTACGCGAGCTATGGATGGACAGACTACCCAACACAATTACTCAAATATTGGCGCCAATCGCAGAAAATACACCATTGGCCCAGTTACCAGACTCCGCCGACCGCATCGCAGCAAAACTGGACCAAGGAGTGTATGCTGTGCAGAATCCAGACTACACACTAACCAAAAACGAAGGGTTACAACAAGCAGTAGCTGACCTGCAACAGCAACTAAAAGACATCCGGATACTCCTCTCCCGTAAACCAAGAGACCCGAGACCGACGACCAACAATTGGCGACAGAGAACACGGAGTACCAGCAGGGATCGACGAATCAACCCAGAATTATGCTGGTACCACCAAAGATTCGGCGACAGGGCAAAACGCTGCTCGGCGCCCTGCAAATATGGATCCAAGTCAAATTCGGGAAACTAAGCAACCGGCGGGTAGGAGCGGCAGAACCCACCGGCAAAAACACACAGAGCCGCCTTTTCTACGTTTGGGACCGACAAAACCACATAAAGTTTTTAGTGGATACTGGCGCGGTAATCAGCGTGATACCCCCCAGAGAACAACAAGACCGAAAGGCAACCCTATATAAGCTCCAGGCGGCAAACGGCTCGACAATCGAGACATACGGAACTAAGACACTGACTCTTAACATCGGCATGCGGCGTGATTTTACCTGGACTTTCACCCAGGCAGATGTAAAAACGCCAATACTCGGAGCAGATTTCTTGGCCCACTATGACCTCGCAGTGCATATGAACACAAGGACGTTATCGGATAACACTACTAACATTTCGGTTAAAGGTACCCTCTCCCGACACAACACTACGGGAATCAGCGTAACAACTTGCCACGGGCGAGAATACGTCGAGATCTTGAATAGATACCCAGATATCATTCAACCACTCGCGGGCACCGGTCCGGCAAAACACCAAACGCAGCACCACATAAAGACCAGTGGACAGCCAACATTTTCTCACCCACGACGACTCCCTCCTCATAAGCTTGAATACGCCAGAAAGGAATTCAACAATATGCTGGAGGGCGGATTCATACGACCCTCCGATAGCCCATACGCCTCTCCCCTACATCTCGTACCGAAACCTGGAAGCACGGACTTTAGGATATGCGTCGACTACAGAAGGCTGAACGCTACAACCATACCCGATCGCTATCCAGTCCCTCATATACACGATTTCGCCTCAGGGTTACAGGGCACTCGCGTCTTCTCAAAAATCGACCTCACGAAGGCTTACCACCAAATCCCCATATCTCCGGAGGACATCCCAAAGACCGCTGTAACCACTCCCTTCGGCCTTTTTGAATATATCAAAATGCCCTTTGGCCTGAGGAACGCAGCACAAACCTTTCAACGTTTCATGGACGAGGTACTGCGTGGCTTAACGTACGCATATGCCTACATCGATGACATCCTGGTAGCTAGCACGGATGAGAACGCTCACAGGCAACATCTAAACGACGTCTTCCAAAGGTTAGCACAGTATGGACTCCGGCTGAACACCGACAAACGCACGTTCGGGGCATCTGAGGTGAACTTCTTAGGTCATCACATCGACGCAAACGGAATCACACCGTTACCGGAGAAAATCGACGCAATAAGAAATTTCCCTACGCCCACATCCATAAAACAAATTCGGCGGTTTATCGGTATGATAAATTTTTACCGCAGGTTCATCCCCAACTGCTCGACAATTCTTTCCCCGTTGACAAACATCATAGAGCGAAAGAACAAGCAAATTATACTAGAAGGAGAAGCCTTGCGGGCTTTCGAAACGGCAAAGATAGCGCTGATAAGATTCACGAAACTCTCATTCATTGAAAACGACCCGGAAACGAGGATCTTCCTCACAACAGACGCTTCCGACGTTGGAATAGGAGCAGTAGTGGAGCAGCAAGTTAATATGGAGAGAAAACCGATAGCTTTTTTCTCAGCTAAACTCTCCGCAGCCCAGAGAAGATACAGCACCTTCTCACGAGAACTCCTGGCTATCTACCTGTCCATCCGTCATTTCCGACATCTCCTAGAGGGCAGACATTTCACAATTTTCACGGATCACAAACCGCTGACCAACGCGATGAATGTCAGTGCAGACAAATATACATCCCGTGAAACACGTCACCTCGACTACATTTCACAATTTACGACGGACATCAGACACGTCAAAGGAAAGAACAATACCGTCGCAGACACATTGTCCAGAACAGACGTCAATACCCTGGATAACGATATCTTGAGCCAAGAGCTGATAGCCGACAAACAAAAAGACGACACGACGATACCTGACCTCATCAAGGAAACTTCGTTGAAACTGCAGGAATTCCCGTGTCCGTTCAGCGACAAAACCCTTTTCTGCGACACCGCGCTGGATACTCCGAGACCATACATTCCTCCATCTCTCAGAAAGAAAGTATTCCTCCATCTCCACAATCTATCTCATCCGAGCAAGCGAGCAACCGTCAAGCTTATCACCGAGCGATTCGTCTGGCCTAATATGAAAACAGACATCAGGAATTGGGTCTCAACCTGCATACAATGCCAAAAATGCAAAATTCAGAGGCACACAAAATCACCAGTTGGAACATTCGCCACACCCGACGCACGTTTCTGTCACATCCACGTTGACCTCGTCGGGCCTCTGCCAATGTGCCAGGGGTATCAATACCTTCTAACAGTCATAGACCGTTTTTCGAGGTGGCCAGTCGCAGTACCGATTAAGGACATTTCCGCCACCACAGTTGCTAAAGCTATCCTCGCCAACTGGATTACGAACTTTGGCGTACCCCAGGTTCTCACTACAGATCGAGGACCACAATTTCAGTCCTCGCTTTTCCGAGAATTCTCTCAACTTCTGGGTGTCAGGCACATTAAAACGACTGCTTACCACCCTTGCGCAAACGGCCTCGTCGAAAGATTTCATCGATCCCTAAAGACGTCCTTAGCAACCAAACTTGACATACATAATTGGGTCGACAACCTCCCCATGACTATGCTCTCTTTGCGGAATACCCTCAAAACCGATTTAGGGTGTTCGACAGCGGAACTCGTGTTCGGCATGCCTCTCTCCTTACCAGGACAATATTTTCACATTCCGCAGAACTCGTGCACAACCTCACCAAGTTCTTTTGTGCAGGATCTGCGCCACAGAATGGCCAAACTCACATATACTCCCCCACGACAAGAAACCACAAGCTCATACTTACCACAGAAACTGGATAGCTGCGATTTCGTTTTTGTCAGGAACGACGCCGTAAAAAAACCACTCACACCCAGCTACCAAGGTCCTTTTAAAGTTTTGAAGCGTTCCGAAACATTTGTCACGATCATGCGCAGCAGAGACAAAGATACAGTCTCTATCGACCGACTCAAACCAGCCTGGTTAGAGGAAACTCCTCCCGACGCAAAACTCCCATCAACGACGGAAGTTGAAACAACCACACCAGTCATACGAACAAAATCAGGCAGAAGAGTCCATTTTCCATCCAAATTGAAGACCTACATTTTTTTTTTGAATTGATCATGATCAATTTTCTAGAAAGGGGGCCTTATCGCACCCGGCCGGAAGTTACTGCCGGCTACTCAAACGTCTGAAAGCGTCACCACGGAAAACGGAACAAACGCCATTAAGTTCCAGTGACTCAGCATTTTCAGACACCAAATCACAAAAATACAAAAACAAAACGAAACGTAACAACCACAACTAAAAATAATGACCAGAAACTAATTCATATACACATGGGGCCTAAATGAAACCCATGGGTACATTCAAAAGTAGAAGCTCATTTTTAGTGAATAACTAAAAGACATTATTAGCCAAGCTACGATGCTGACCCCGGCCTACATAAACATGGCCAAATTTCTTCCACCAAATTATTCTTGGAATCAGGGTTTAAGAGCCACGCTCCCCTCACCGCTGACCTGAAGCAGCAGCAGCAGCAGCAGCAGCCAGTCAGCCAGCCCAGGTCAAGCAGCAGCAGCCAGATTCTTGGATCCGGGTTTAAGAGCCACGCTCCCCTCACCGCTGACCTGAAGAAGAAGAAGCAGCAGCAGCCAGCCCGGGTCAAGCAGCAGCAGCCAGATTCTTGGATCCGGGTTTAAGAGCGGCACGCTCCCCTCACCGCTGACCTCAAGCAGCAGCAGCAGCCAGTCAGCCAGACCGAGCCCAGCAGCAGCCCAGGTCAGGCAGCAGCAGCAGCCGCCACTAGCCAGCCCTGGTCAGGCAGCAGCAGCCACTAGCCAGACCGGGTCAAGCAGCAGCAGCACCACGCGTACATTCTTATGCGATAGTCCTTTTCAGGGCTAACGATTACATATTTATGCCATAGTCCTTTTCAGGGCTAACGACTACATGATTATGCAATAGTCCTTTTCAGGGCTAACGATTACACACTTATGCAATAGTCCTTTTCAGGGCTAACGACTACATGATTATGCCATAGTCCTTTTCAGGGCTAACGATTACACACCTATGCAATAGTCCTTTTCAGGGCTAACGATTACATATTTATGCCATAGTCCTTTTCAGGGCTAACGACTACATGTTTATGCCATAGTCCTTTTCAGGGCTAACGATTACACATTTATGCAATAGTCCTTTTCAGGACTTCCTGACTACATAGTTTATGCAATAGTCCTTTTCAGGACTACCTGACCACATAGCTTATGCGATAGTCCTTCCGGTTACTACCAAGCTGCATCCCTGATGACCGTCAACCTAAGGACGAGCAGGTTCCCTCAGCACTGACTGGTCCGCTGCCCTAAAACAAGACGATCTTTCGGGTGGCGCTCCCCGATTCATTGCGACACAAGACTTGTACATACTTTTGCCAAATTATTAAATAAAATTTGGCTTTGATTTTAAACCCTCGCTTTTGTTATCCTTGCTTCGATCGTATTTTCCAATATAAATTTTACTGCTTGCGGGGTTGATAGCACACGCTTGACGGCCCCGCAACAACTTCGTATCTATCCATCTTCCTTTCTCTCTACCTCTCTGTTCTTTATCTATCTATCTATCTATCTATCTATCTATCTATCTATCTATCAGTCACTTCGTATCTATCCATCTTCCTTTCTCTCTACCTCTCTGTTCTTTTATCTGTCTATCTATCTATCTATCTATCAGTCACTTCGTATCTATCCCTCTTCCTTTCTCTCTACCTCTCTGTTCTTTATCTATCTATCTATCTATCTATCTATCTATCTATCTATCTATCTGTCACATCGTATCTATCCATCTTCCTTTCTCTCTACCTCTCTGTTCTTTTATCTATCTATCTATCTATCTATCTATCTATCTATCTAACTGTCACTTCGTATCTATCCATCTTCCTTTCTCTCTACCTCTCTGTTCTTTTATCTGTCTATCTATCTATCTATCTATCTATCTATATATCAGTCACTTCGTATCTATCCATCTTCCTTGCTCTCTACCTCTTTGTTCTTTTATCTATCTATCTATCTATCTATCTATCTATCTATCTATCTATCTATCTATCTATCTCAGTCTGTTCATCTATCTATCTATCTATCTATCTATCTATCTATCTATCTTTACCCATCTATCTATGTAGAATTTTTATCTCTTTATCAATGCTAAATTATCCTCTGTATATATGTTTCTAGCTTTTCCTCTTTCTGAATAATTTGTTGTTCTATTCGTTTCCTTAATCTTCTTTGTTCTCTTTTAACTTTTCTTCTATAACCTCCACATTTTTCTCTTACATTTAGTTTCTAACGTTCTTTTTTTTTCTTATTTCTTTTCCATGCATACAACGCCCCGAATTCTTTGTCTTCCTTCCAGTGAAATTCACCGCTCTCTCTCTCTCTCTCTCTCTCTCTCTCTCTCTCTCTCTCTCTCTCTCGAACCAATAAATAATAATGGCCCACATTATCACAATTTGCTTTACTTAGAAGCAATTTTATAACCACGATATCCTTTCAAAAATAATCATTAGCAAATGTTTAGTCCAATGATTAACGCCATATTTTTAGTTCTAAAAAAGTCGCGCCCAGTTGGCCATCATTAACGACATAGGAACCATGATTTGCCTCGTTTTCGTTTCCCATACTTTTTATTCACATCTTCTCTTTTTAACATTATCATGTATTTCCATTGCATTCACTTACGTGATAATACCCTTGAGAAAGGTATGAATCCTCGTCTTCTTCCCCCAGCTATGGTTAAATTGCAGGACAGACCTGGTTCTATAGCCTTGTACGGCAATCGGTCTACCGCAAAAGAAATAGCAAACTACTACGAGAAAAAATCTGCCTCGTCAGTCATGCATCGAAAGATACATGATCACGAAAGTGTGTATCACGCATGGTACATAACTGATTGATTTCCTATGTACTATATCCGTTTAGAACTTTGTAGTCCTGGCTATAGCGATAAACTACATCCGTCATCAAGGCCTTTGGTCGGGAGATTGGAGGTTTTTAGCAGCGTGGAACCACCTCTTAATTGCTGTTGTTCCCAGGTTCACCCCGACTCGGGGTAGTAGCGGGAATTAGGAATTGACATAATCCACTACAGTTATTATGTCTTATGAGTTTCTTATTACTTATTTTTAATAATATATTTTAAATATAGGTCCTTGGGACTTATACTAAGTTAAAACTTACTATTAGTGTTAATACTCATTATTGAAGACATACAATGGTATCTCATTCCTATCGCCCAGTACTCTCTCCCGACTACATCCCCCTCTTTTGTTCTTCGTTGAATGTTATACGTAATAGGAGTAGGTAGGCTTTCCTACCGCCCGGTCTACACTCCTCCCCCCTCTATTGGACACGTTTAGAGGCCGAAACCTTGTTTCGTGTCTAGGAAGGGGTCCCCGGATTTCTCTCTCTCTCTCTGTCTCTTTCCCTTCTCCACATCCTTTAATTTCTCATTCCTATCTTCTCTCGCTCCGGATCTTTTTTGGCCCCCTTGCCTTGATCGACCCACTGTCTTTCTCTTTCTCCACATCCCCTCCCTTGCCACTCCTATATGCTCTTCCTCCAACCCCCTCTTTAACCCCTTGCGTGATAGTGGCCTCCGGCCTTGTTTGGGGTGATATGATTAAAAAAAAAAAAAAAAAAGCATATATATATATATATATATATATATATATATATATATATATATATATCAAAGGAAAACACTTTACTTATATATATATATATATATATATATATATATATACATATACAATTGTTTTAATGTAACCCAGACAATATATTAAAAATATGTAAAATTAATTCACAGGAAGGAAATGTCTAAATTACTTGAAATACAAAATTCTTTCCTGGGGATTTACATTATTGAAGATAATATCTGCCTCATGATACCGAAAAAGAAGTACTTGGATTATCCTTGCCACTTACGGCTTTGATTTGATATTATATTTATATATATATATATATATATATATATATATATATATATATATATATATATATATATATATATATATATATATGAAAATGTGGAAAAGACAAAGCAAAATCCGAATATGTGAGTTTACTGTTTTTATTTTGTTTTTGTTTTTGTTATTCTGTCGACGTCAGACGTTTCGGTCAAATAGACCTTCTTCGGGACATGGTTAATGGAGACATATTTATAGTAGATTTAAGTTTGATGGAGAGACGATATATACAGGACTGGTCAGAAACAGAAAAACTGAAATTCTAAAGTCAAGTATTCTTTCTTAGAGTCGGATATGCTGGCGTCGCGTGGGCGGCAACTACGAAGACCTGCGCACAGGGAAAAGATTGTGTCCTAAGTGGAAGGTGAGGGGGACTATTTAAAACTATAGCTTATCGGTACGTTTGTCACGCATTAATCTTGCCACAGAGCTCGCGATCTGAAAGAAACCAGGTCTATTATTTACTGTATGTGAGGTGGCTATCATGCCAGCCTCATAAATCTGTCTAAGGTTCTTATTGTGGATATATTTTAAGATCTTCACAGAGTCGAAATCAAAATTGTGATCAGATTTGGCTTTGTGTATAACTAAAGCACTGCTTAGATTACCGAGGCGAATGTCACGTTTATGTTCGGAAATGCGAGATTTCAATGATCTACCTGTCTCGCCTACATAACTCAGGTTGCAGTCTCTGCAGGGCACCTGATAGACACAAGCATCGGATGTAATATGTTGTCTGCTGGTATTACTCAATATGTTACGTATAGATTTAGTGGGTAATGTAGTAGTTTTAATTTTTAGCGCGTTTAGATTGTTGGAGATGTGTTCGGTCAGAGGGTTATTCGGTAGAAAGATGCGGCCAATGGGATTGTCAGGGGCAGCTGAGAGTGTGCCTCTCTCCACCTTTGATGTAGTAGTAGTAGTCGGTATGTTGTTATGTACTGATGGACGAACTCTGTGGATTTTCAAGGCTTTATGTTTAGCGCCGAGTATTAGTTGTCTCGGATACGAAAGGCTGGAGAAGGTATCCTCGATATAACCAAATTCGTCATCTAAATATTTTGCTGAACAGATTCGCAGAGCTCTCAAGTAAAATCCGATAATAACACCTCTCTTAGTCCTAGTATCATTGTGAGAGTAAAAGTGTAAGTAGTCGTTTTTGCATGTGGGTTTACGATATACTTTGAATTCTAGTTTGTTATTATTTCTGGTAAGTAGTATGTCTAGAAAAGGTAGAGAATTATTCGATTCAAGTTCGTGGGTAAATTTTATAGTAGGTTCTACTCTATTCAATCTATCGGTGATTTTGTTTAGATCATGTTTCTGTGGGTAAATGAATAAAATGTCATCTATGTAACGGAAATAATGTGTATCATCAGGGATTATATATTTGAAAGGTCCAGACTCGAGAAATTCTAGAAATATGCATGCTAGGAACCCAGAGAGAGGACTACCCATTGGTAAGCCAAACTTTTCTTTATAGTAGATGTCGTTATGCTGGAAGTAGACAGATTTATGAGGCTGGCATGATAGCCACCTCACATACAGTAAATAATAGACCTGGTTTCTTTCAGATCGCGAGCTCTGTGGCAAGATTAATGCGTGACAAACGTACCGATAAGCTATAGTTTTAAATAGTCCCCCTCACCTTCCACTTAGGACACAATCTTTTCCCTGTGCGCAGGTCTTCGTAGTTGCCGCCCACGCGACGCCAGCATATCCGACTCTAAGAAAGAATACTTGACTTTAGAATTTCAGTTTTTCTGTTTCTGACCAGTCCTGTATATATCGTCTCTCCATCAAACTTAAATCTACTATAAATATGTCTCCATTAACCATGTCCCGAAGAAGGTCTATTTGACCGAAACGTCTGACGTCGACAGAATAACAAAAACAAAGACAAAATAAAAACAGTAAACTCACATATTCGGATTTTGCTTTGTCTTTTCCACATTTTCATCATACCGTCGGATCTACATCCACACATTTGCTTACATATATATATATATATATATATATATATATATATATATACCCAAGTGTGGGATTGGTATATACGGAGTAAATTCCAATAACTAACAATTATTATTCTTTAAAGAGTGCTCAATACAGAGTAGAGCAGATATAATCATTTATTTAAATATTATTCAACATCATCACTTGATAAGACACTGGGAGTGTTGAAACAAAATGGCTATTTTTGTAGTGATTTTATAACATATTTATGTTATAATATTTAAATAAATGATTATATATATATATATATATATATATATATATATATATATATATATATATAGACATCATCAGACAAACTGTTTCGTTATATCACAGCTCATCAGTGTGGCTAGACATCCGATCGCTTAAAACCAGAAAACCCGACCGATTTGTCATCAGTCGGAGATTCTAACCCCTAGGCTATCGGCGCCCGGCAGAGGGAAAGTCGAATTTTTGCGTATTTATTTTTTAATAAACACGCCATTTACCTAGAGAACTCAATCCGGCTGAAGTCTTTTGCTTTATCAGCAGTAATAGTGATTGTTTACAAATTCACGCTTTTCTCCCCACAGTGCTCGACCGAATTATTATTTTTCGGGAGTTGATATCGTCATCCACAGACAGACTGTTTCGCTGTATCACAGCTCCTCATTGTGGCTCGACATCCAATCTTTTGTTCTAAATAATTTGATGTCAGAAAAGCGATAAAATCAAACACAAATGGGAAATGTATGGATGCATTTTATCAATAAGAATATTACTTTACTTTGATAAAGTCATTTCGAGAACGAAAAGCATTAAATACTATTTTTCAACATTGTCATTCAGTTTAATTGTGTGTATTTATTCACGTGTGAATATATATATATATATATATATATATATATATATATATATATATATATATGGTGGACTTTCCCATCAATTCGAAATATTAGGGTCAAGCAGCTCAGTTCCTAGGAACCTGCACATATGATTTGATTATAGTGGTGAAGGTTTTGTGCAGAAACATCCACACTTTTTGATGCGCCGAATACAGAGACCTGATGCACTACATTCGCAGGTTTTGAATTCAAAGTTGTCCTTCTCCTAGGTCAGTTGCCTTCTAAGGCTGGGTCATCTATAACAAATTAGGTATAGGAGTATCATGTTCTTAAATAGCCTCGTCAGATCCAGACTTTTGTGGATGCCATTCATGACTCCAAGCCCGTTCAGAAATATCTAATCTGTCAGCTTTATACAACCGCTTCCTACGATCAATTGTGTAAAAAAAGGCTTTTTTTTAGCGAGTAAGGCCTTTCAGGGTTGGGGACTGGTGCTAAACATTAAAAAACAAGTAGTGTAGTAACATAAAAAGGCAACAATATCAAACGGCTCTTATACAGATATATACTGTAGCAACATATAAAGGCAACAATATCAAACGGTTCTTATACAGATATATACTGTAACAACATAAAAAAGCAACAATATCAAACGGCTCTTATGCATATATACTGTAGCAAAATAAAAAGGCAACAATATCAAACGGCTCTTATATAGATATAGATAAAAACAAACAAACAGGCAAACAGACTCTTTCTTAAGTCTGGACATTGAAAGGTGATAAGATAAGGTAATTTATTCATGTTTCATGATTTATATTTATCCTTAGTGATTCCATTCATGGCTCGAATCCCGTTCAGAAATATCTAAACTGTCAGCTTTATACAACCGCTTCCTACGATCAATAGTGAAAAAAGGCTTTTTTTAGTGAGTAAGATCTTTCAAGGTTGGGGACTGGTGCTAAACATTCTCAAACCAAGTACTGTAGCAAATGACCTCTCTTGGGGATAACCAACAGCAAGCACAACTAATATGGATAGGACCTGTAACTCAAAGAGATAATAATGACATAATCAAGATGTTTACAAAGGCAACAATATCAAACGGTTCTTATACAGATATATACTGTAACAACATAAAAAAGCAACAATATCAAACGGCTCTTATGCAATATATACTGTAGCAAAATAAAAAGGCAACAATATCAAACGGCTCTTATATAGATATAGATAAAAACAAACAAACAGGCAAACAGACTCTTTCTTAAGTCTGGACATTGAAAGGTGATAAGATAAGGTAATTTATTCATGTTTTATATTTATCCTTAGTGATTCCATTCATGGCTCGAATCCCGTTCAGAAATATCTAAACTGTCAGCTTTATACAACCGCTTCCTACGATCAATAGTGAAAAAAGGCTTTTTTTAGTGAGTAAGATCTTTCAAGGTTGGGGACTGGTGCTAAACATTCTCAAACCAAGTACTGTAGCAAATGACCTCTCTTCCGTCTACCCAATTTCTTGGATCAACCTGTGGTATGTTTTTCAGTCAAAGGTGACGAACGCTGGGATAGACCCTTCTAGTCTTTCACGGTGAGATTCGAAACCGGGTCTCATGGTCAGAATGTGAACGTTCTAACCACTCGACCAATATAGTGTGCTATACAGTAATAATGATTAGCTGGTAATGGTCTAATTTAAAGATCCTCCCCCCATTTTTTTTAAATAGCTGTGATTTTACAAGCCGTCGTTAGAAAACTATTTAGTACTGCTTTAATATTTTTATGTTTACCGAGATAAAGCCGTGTGTGAAAAAAGATTGGAAAGTGAAGATCTCGAAATGGTTATTTAAAACAGGACCCAAATAGTGTGAGTTCAATACTCGGTTAAGGCAGTGGAGAACTTTCAGAAGGAAATTAACAGGAGATAACTGATAACTGACATCCATTAAACATGGCACGTGAAACTAGAACAGTCTACCCCAGTGAGCGAAATAAAAGGTTCAGTTCGACATTCCAACCACCTGAAGAAGTCCGGGGCGTCCCACGGCCGAAACGTTGTAATAAATATGGCGAAAAAAATGGGAACAATCGT
>OZ038515.1:5749605-5764605 GCA_964036315.1 Acanthosepion esculentum | reverse complement strand
GCGTGTTGAGATGGATGAGAATTTCCTAGCAAAGCATTCAGTCTTATCATATATATATATATATATATATATATATATATATATATATATATATATATATATATATATATTTGTGTGTGTCTGTGTGTGTCTGTGTGTATGTGTGTGTGTGAGAGAGAGATAGAGACGTCGTTCAACTGATTGATGATTCATTTTATACAGCTTATTAGCTCTTATTTAAAGCCAGGGAATATTTTATATTATAAGAATTTGGCAGAGATAATAATGATTTAGGGATACAAGTCTTACTAATTAACCGGTACCTGTGGGAAGAAGATGTGTATTCATACCGTTGCCAAGAGTTTTTTGCGTGTAAATGAATATAACGAACCCAACTGGAAATAGAACTCAGCAATCCGATTAATAATTCGGTCCCATTATCCATTACACCACCTGTACAGCCCAATGTACAGGACCTAGTATTCCCAATCGGTCATTAACCTAGATTCTGACCTGGCTCGAAGTTATCATACGTGAATCAGTGTTTCAATGTAATATGGCAGTAAGCTCAAGGCCTTCCGAGAAATAAAACAGCCATTTTTAAAAAATGGCATCGGACAATGAAGCTTCAAACCGCTTGAAAGCATTCGCCCTGTGACATGCGATACTTACTAAAGTGTCCTTTCACATTTCTATAGTAAGTCCTGTTTCCAGATCAACATCAACTGCCGTCTTTTTTTTTACGTTTTTCTCCCGCTCAACTGCGATTTTAGCTTCGGGGAAATATGGCCCTATTCGTTGATAGCCGACTCTTTGGTATTGTTGATGCGAAGTTTTGCGAAATATTCTTGAATGAGACCTCATTATGAATGTGACGCTTACACAATAAGGAATCTCACTCATCAATACGCCATATTCGTTTCTCGGGATATCGAAAATGACCGATTACTAACCGGAAGAACCTCGTAAATATATGCATACATAAGTGGTTATTCTTTTTACTTCCGTGGCAGTAAATGCATCTTTTTTTTTCCTAAATTCGCAGTCTGTAGCACTCTAGCTGTGTTGGTATCGATCCATACTCGTTTGTTCCTTTTCATATCAGTGAGAGCAATCTTTCGTTTGCTGAACTTTAGCTTCGATTGTTCGTGCTATCTATGAATAAATTCCTCCGGTTTCTCCTTCTCCACCTAAGTGCTATTAAACTCCCCTGAATTGAATAAGATCACAGCCTGACAATGCCTAGGCGTTGAAGCTGTCGTTTCTGTCGCATGTAGTTCTTTTTTTTTTTTTTTTCGAGGAGATTTTGATTGGTTCGGTTTGTTTAGCGGCATATCAATCTTTATAGGTTATTTAATGCCGAAATCTAAATAGTTTTACACAATTTTATGGATTCAACTAAATATATATTGAGCGGCATTGTATGCTTTTAACTATAGATAAAATGTATTGTTTGTCATTTTAATTTGAATATGTATTACTGGTAATTTTATGGTGAATTTATATTTTTGGTAGTTTTACAATAAATAGGTATGGTTCGTTGGTTCGTTGGTTTCTCGGCATATTAATGCCTATTGGCTATTTAATGCCGAATTCTAAATATTTTGTGTCCAGTTTTAGCCTTCAAACAGAGATAAAATATATTATTGGTAATGTTGCTTTTAATATATATTTTTGGTAATTTTACTATAAATAAGTATTGTTGGTTAGTTGATTTTGTTTCGACATATCAACCTCTGTAATGCCGAAATCTAAATATCTTGAAAGCAGTTGTGAGTCTTTAATTACAAATAAAAATGTAGTGTTGGTCAATTTGCTTTAATTATGTATTATTGGTAATTTTACTATAAATAGGTATTGTTGGTAATTTTACTATAAATAGGTATTGTTAGTTGGTTGATTTTCTTTAGCGGCATATCAATCTCTATATGTTGTTTGATGCCGAATTCTAAATATTTTGTGTACAGTTTTAGCCTTCAACCATAGATAAAATATATTATTCGTAATGTAAGTTTTTATATATATTTTTGATAATTTTACTCTAAATAAGTATTGTTGGTTAATTGATTTTGTTTCGACATATCAACCTCTATAAGTTAATTAATGACGAAATCTAAATATTTTGAAGGCAGTTGTATACCTTTAATTACAAATAAAATTGTATTGTTGGTCAATTGGCATTAAATATGTATTATTGGTAATTTTACGATAAATATGTATTGTTTGTTGGTTGATTTTGTTTAGCGGCATAATAATCTCTATAAGTTGTTTGATGTCTAAATCTAAATATTTGTACATAATTTCATATTTTCACAGTATAGGCATGTCTTAGAAAAATAATTTGTAATCATAAAACGTATTGTTGATAATTGTACTATAAAAATGTATATATATATATATATATATATATATATATATATATATATATATATATATATATATATATATATATATATATATATGGATAAAATAACTGAAAAAACATTTTGGTTGTTTTTTTTTTGCGAAAGTATTTATTTCTATGTTTTTATATATATATAAAAAACAACCAAAATTTCTTTTCAGTTATTTTATCCATATATTACATATCAAGAAAGTATACGTGGCTTCTCATTATCATATATATATATATATATATATATATATATATATATATATATATATATATATATATATATATATATATATATATATATATTAGTACTGCATTGAATGTCATTTTATTATAAAATATATTGTTGCACATATTATTATAAAAAATGTTCTGTTGATTTTCGTTTGGGAGTGTAATATTTGCCCATAGCTGGGACGCTAATATGTGCTACAACCCCGAGTCCGGTGGATCTGGCAACGACTGTACTTAAGAGGTAATGCTACGCTCCGAAAAAGCTCAAATCTCCCATACAGAGGCCTTGCTGTCGGAAATACAACAATGAAAATAACATTGACATCTCATTTTAACAAGTATATTTACCAAAATTACACAAAAATAGCTTGAAAAACACGAAAGAGTTTTTTCACATCAGAGTTCATCTTGTACATTCAGAAATCTAACATTCGGAACACGTAATGAACACTCCTGACATATCTGGTCTGGTGCTCCTGCTATTTATCTCAAGAACGATCTGCAATATAATCAATCCTGACTTGGCATCTCGACTTCAGTCACTTTTTCACTGACGTGATGTGGTTCCCCCCCCCACACACACACACCTGGAATGACATGCTCTGTGAGTGACAAATTCTCCAAGCCTCTATTTTCTCATTTAATATGCAAAAAATTTCATCTGTCTCTCTCTGATTCTGTTCATAAGTGTCTGTTTTTGTTTTCATTTTCTTTTCGATTTCGCCGTTATTACGCTATCGTTCATGGTATTCTCAGCATCCTTCTGTAGAACCACATTAATGTTGCCTCTTGAGTTCTCTTCATCTGTCAGGAAATTATCCACTTTTTTCTGCCAAAGCTGACATGAATAATTTCATAAGTTGAGCAAACTTGATAGCCTCTTCTCATACAATATTTCTTAATGAACCCAAAAGCATAAAATAAATACTTAACAATAATTTCCCTAACAACATAATTGATAAGCAAACTAACCTTGAAATGATAATAAAAAAATTGAAAAGCAAATAAAATTACAACAAAAACATCACAAGAAAACCATAATGCAATTAGCTGCGACTCCTGCTTCTTTGCATATATATTTTTTTTTTTTTTAAGCGTATCACCCCAAGCAAGGCCGGTGGCCACTATCACGCATGGGGTTACAGAAGGGTTGGAGGAAGAGCAGATAGGAATGGTAAAGGAAGGGATGTGGAGAAAGAGAAGGACGGAGGGTCGATCGAGGCAGGCGGGTTACGGGAGATATAGAGCGAGAGCAGATAGGAATGAAAGATGTCAGGAAGTGGATAGATCAAGGCAATTGGAGATGACGATTGACGCTACACTTAAAGCGTTGGAGATTGTATTTGTCAGGGAAACAGTAATAGGGAAGGGAGTTCCATAGGTGAGATGTGCGAGACATGAAGCTATTGGAGTAGAAAAGACGTCTACATCTAACAGTTTCAACGATGAAGTGGTGGGAACGGGATGC
Organism: Acanthosepion esculentum; assembly: GCA_964036315.1. Taxonomy (NCBI): domain Eukaryota; kingdom Metazoa; phylum Mollusca; class Cephalopoda; order Sepiida; family Sepiidae; genus Acanthosepion; species Acanthosepion esculentum. The sequence goes on along the minus strand of OZ038515.1, from coordinate 5,760,532 downwards.
CAGCCTCGTAGGACGCTTAAATTCACGAGGCTTAGGGACAAGCGAAAGCAACTCCTCAGAGCAATTACCGTGGAAGTACTTGTAGAAAAGGCAGAGCGATGCAACATCGCGTCTGTGAGAGAGCGACTGCAGACGTGATGACAGATCAGGGCCAATCACATTGCATATCCGTCTCTGGATCTTATCAAGAACCCTGAGGCAACACGGAGGGGCCCCAGACCATAAATGGCAGCAATACTCCATGCAAGGTCGAATGGTAGACTTATAGACTTGGAGGATCGATTCCGGGGAGAAGAATTTCCTGGCTCGGCACAGGGAACCAACTTTTCTTGCGGTGGATGATGCATATATGACTTCTGACCAAAAAAGCACTGTAATAATTTGGAGACCACCTTCTTGATCAGGCTGATAATTTTACAGCACCCTCTCATTATTTTTTTCTATGATTTCCCACCAGGCAAGGCGATAATGCCACTAAGATTGAGCCACAGTCACATAATTTTTGGTTGGAATCGTCCGCAATACATGAAACTAAATATAAGTTTTTGAAGTGGGTTAAATATGAAATCCGACGGATGTTGATGGTCTTAGTGCAAGACTCACCAATTATTTAGCATCGACATAAGATAAAGATCTTTATTGTCTCTTTCTTATTTAAACCATTCCAAATAAACGAATAATTCAAAATCAATACACACGCCATAAAAGAATTTGTTCGTATCGCCCATTTCACCAATAGAGACTATCCTCGAAAAATAAGTAAGTAATCTGTAAAAAGAAAAAAGCTTTTTTCAAACACCGCCCAAGAAGGAATATGTTTGTCAAGAAAATTAAAGCCTATAACCACTGAATGGTATTGGATGTTAATCATAATATAAGTTTTCTCAAATGATACATTTTTTAAAATCTTAAACGTGATCCCCTACTTAGTAGCACATTCAGCGACCATATACTTAATATAAAAGTGGACAATGAGGTCAACACCGAGCGGCAGCAGACTGTTTGGTACTTGAATGAATATTCAGGCAGGAAGATTGCATTGACGCATGAAACTCCCAGTCACTAATCGTTGTTGACCTCAATGTCCACTTTCATATATATATATATATATATATATATATATATATATATATAGAGAGAGAGAGAGAGAGAGGGGGTATGACAGAGAGAGCGACAGACCATAAATATATACACAATTCAAGAAAGGAAAAATTGTCTTTCATAGTTTTAGTAAATTGTGATTAGACGGTTTACTATGGCATTAGGTAAAGGATGTTGTGTATTGTGAGAAAACCGACGGCATTGGCGATCCTTAGCCAAGAAATTGAACTGAATGCAGAAAGCATTCTAGACTCGATGAATTACTTAATTATATTTATTTCAAATCCTCTTTATTTCTATCACTTGTATATCTTAACTTGAACCGGCTTCTAATGCTCTGGATGGAGCGGCTCGGTGATAGTAGTCTTGGCTCGTGGCGGCACAGTCCTATGGCTAAGGAGAAACTCGGATGAGTTCCACCACGGAATATGTGATCGAGCGGCGCTATATCGAGTCAAATTCTCTACCTCTTCGTCACCGAGGCCCGTTGGAACAGTCGGTATGACGTTTGCCTGATAACGTCCGGGGTTTCAATTCTCGGTAGTGGATGCGCACTGCAGATGAGTCCCAAATACAGGACTAATCGGCAGCCCAGTGAATTCTGTTGAGGTTTCCTCTATACTCGATGAATTACGTAATTATAAATATATATATGAATTTTGTAGAATTGTTTTGAAGTATGTGTTTGTTTGGCCGTTTTTTTTTTTTTTTTGCATTTAACATGAAATGGTATGGTTAGTATAGAAGATTGAATGTGTCGTCAATATAATTTTCTTCTTCACAAATGTATTCAGGGCTACATATCCTAAGAGCTCTAAGGTAAAGTCTTATAGTTACGCCAGATTTTATTATCCGCTTGTGGTGGGAATAGAAATTGATAATGTCAATTGATATTATATATATATATATATATATATATATATATATATATATATATATGTATAGAAAAAACAACTGAAAATTGCAAATTAAAAAAAAAATTGAACGTTTTTTGTGAAAGTATTTATTTATATATATATATATATATATATATATATATATATATATATATATATATATATGATATTTCAGATCAGCCCCGATCTTTCGTCAGAAATGGCTGTTTTCAGAAGTTTGTTTACATTAAGTAGCGTTGTCGCGAGACGCAGACATCACGTGAAATGGAATGCAACTGTGTTTGAATATTTCTAACGTAAATGTAACTGTATAGATAGATAGATATATAATTCGTCGAGTCTAGAAGAATTATATATATATATATACACACATATATATATATATATATATATATATATATATATATATATATATATATATATATGTATATGTATATGTATATTATAATGTGGGAATCATACAAAGAATTAATCAGTAAAGTTAATGTAATTAATGGCGTAATCTCTTCGCTAACAAATTTAATAGAGCATTAACTTACTAACCATTCGTTCAATAACGTGATCTATATGTTTAAAATTGTCAGATATGATGTTCCGGTGTTACTAATACTTTCGATAATCATCACATTTTCCTAATGAGGCTTTAACATTTTTTGTCATTAAAAGTAACTCCACGACGAAAACAATTATATATATATATATATATATATATATATATATATATATATATATATATATATATATATATATATATATATATGGGGAGGAGTATATGTATAATACAAGACAGAATGAGAAGACGGGCACATGGAGAGAGAGAGTGAGAGAGATCATTTGTTTACCTATAACTGTGTGTATGCGTTACTACGCGCCCGAGTAATTGTGTGTGCGTGCTCTGAGTGAGAAATACGGGAAAAATCAAATGTTTATGTTCCGCGTTTTTTTTTTCTAGGGAACCGGTTTTCGCTATAAACAACACGAAAAAGATAAAACATAAACAGAAAGACATTCTTCGCCGGGTGTCCTGTATTTGGCAGCCAACACCCACGGGGATCTGTGTTTATCTGAGACGGGAGATACTGGTAAATGCCTGACTCCCATTTCTGCTTTATCTCGCATGCAAGGACCGAAGACATTTGATTGCAAAGCAAGCAAGAATTCGGAGCATTTGCATCTGGGCCCAGATGCACACATACACACACGCACAAGCACACACACGCGTGCGTGCGTGCGCGCGACCAACCCAGACAGCCACAGTCAAAAACAAGCCGAATAGACCACATATAGAATTACACTACAATTTGCAAATACATACGTATACACACAACATTAAAAATCCAACAAGTGATTATTTTACAGGCTTTTTCTTTCATTCATCAAAAGCAACTGTGCCCCCTTCTTTTGCAGACATTAATTTTCCCACTTCTTCATTCCCCTATCTTCTGGTGAAGAGAAATGCCCCTAGATATTACACACCCTACTTCACCCATTCATCAACACATGCCCTGAAGAGTGTATATCCATAGAGTGGTACATTTTCACAAAACATATGGATTTATAAAAATAGAAATATATATTTGTACACTTATAGTAAATAGTTGTGTTGTGTGTATATATATATATATATATATATGAATATATATATATATATATATATATATATACATATATATATATATATATATATATATATATATATATATATATATATATATATATATATGATGAAAATGTGGAAAAGACAAAGCAAAATCCGAATATATGAGTTTACTGTTTTTATTATGTTTTTGTTTTTGTTATTCTGTCGACGTCAGACGTTTCGGTCAAATAGACCTTCTTCGGGACATGGTTAATGGAGACATAATTATATTGGATTTAAGTTTGATGGAGAGACGATATATACAGGACTGGTCAGAAACAGAAAAACTGAAATTCTAAAGTCAAGTATTCTTTCTTAGAGTCGGATATGCTGGCGTCGCGTGGGCGGCAACTACGAAGACCTGCGCACAGGGAAGAAGATTGTGTCCTAAGTGGAGGGTGAGGGGGACTATTTAAAACTATAGCTTATCGGTACGTTTGTCACGCATTAATCTCGCCACCGAGGTCGCGATCTGAAAGAAACCAGGTCTATTATTTACTGTATGTGAGGTGGCTATCATGCCAGCCTCATAAATCTGTCTAAGGTTCTTATTGTGGATATATTTTAAGATCTTCACAGAGTCGAAATCAAAATTGTGATCAGATTTGGCTATGTGTATAACTAAAGCACTGCTTAGATTACCGAGGCGAATGTCACGTTTATGTTCGGAAATGCGAGATTTCAATGATCTACCTGTCTCGCCTATATAACTCAGGTTGCAGTCTCTGCAGGGCACCTGATAGACGCAAGCATCGGATGTAATATGTTGTCTGCTCGTATTACTCAATATGTTACGTATGGATTTAGTGGGTAATGTAGTAGTTTTAATTTTTAGCGCGTTTAGATTGTTGGAGATGTGTTCGGTCAGAGGGTTATTCGGTAGAAAGATGCGGCCAATGGGATTATCAGGGGCAGCTGAGAGTGTGCCTCTCTCCACCTTTGATGTAGTAGTAGTAGTCGGTATGTTGTTATGTACTGATGGACGAACTCTGTGGATTTTCAAGGCTTTATGTTTAGCGCCGAGTATTAGTTGTCTCGGATACGAAAGGCTGGAGAAGGTATCCTCGATATAACCAAATTCGTCATCTAAATATTTTGCTGAACAGATTCGCAGAGCTCTCAAGTAAAATCCGATAATTACACCTCTCTTAGTCCTAGTATCATTGTGAGAGTAAAAGTGTAAGTAGTCGTTTTTGCATGTGGGTTTACGATATACTGTGAATTCTAGTTTGTTATTATTTCTGGTGAGTAGTATGTCTAGAAAAGGTAGAGAATTATTCGATTCAAGTTCGTGGGTAAATTTTATAGTAGGTTCTACTCTATTCAATCTATCGGTGATTTTGTTTAGATCATGTTTCTGTGGGTAAATGAATAAAATGTCATCTATGTAACGGAAATAATGTGTATCATCAGGGATTATATATTTGAAAGGTCCAGACTCGAGAAATTCTAGAAATATGCATGCTAGAATTCACAGTATATCGTAAACCCACATGCAAAAACGACTACTTACACTTTTACTCTCACAATGATACTAGGACTAAGAGAGGTGTAATTATCGGATTTTACTTGAGAGCTCTGCGAATCTGTTCAGCAAAATATTTAGATGACGAATTTGGTTATATCGAGGATACCTTCTCCAGCCTTTCGTATCCGAGACAACTAATACTCGGCGCTAAACATAAAGCCTTGAAAATCCACAGAGTTCGTCCATCAGTACATAACAACATACCGACTACTACTACTACATCAAAGGTGGAGAGAGGCACACTCTCAGCTGCCCCTGATAATCCCATTGGCCGCATCTTTCTACCGAATAACCCTCTGACCGAACACATCTCCAACAATCTAAACGCGCTAAAAATTAAAACTACTACATTACCCACTAAATCCATACGTAACATATTGAGTAATACGAGCAGACAACATATTACATCCGATGCTTGCGTCTATCAGGTGCCCTGCAGAGACTGCAACCTGAGTTATATAGGCGAGACAGGTAGATCATTGAAATCTCGCATTTCCGAACATAAACGTGACATTCGCCTCGGTAATCTAAGCAGTGCTTTAGTTATACACATAGCCAAATCTGATCACAATTTTGATTTCGACTCTGTGAAGATCTTAAAATATATCCACAATAAGAACCTTAGACAGATTTATGAGGCTGGCATGATAGCCACCTCACATACAGTAAATAATAGACCTGGTTTCTTTCAGATCGCGACCTCGGTGGCGAGATTAATGCGTGACAAACGTACCGATAAGCTATAGTTTTAAATAGTCCCCCTCACCCTCCACTTAGGACACAATCTTCTTCCCTGTGCGCAGGTCTTCGTAGTTGCCGCCCACGCGACGCCAGCATATCCGACTCTAAGAAAGAATACTTGACTTTAGAATTTCAGTTTTTCTGTTTCTGACCAGTCCTGTATATATCGTCTCTCCATCAAACTTAAATCCAATATAATTATGTCTCCATTAACCATGTCCCGAAGAAGGTCTATTTGACCGAAACGTCTGACGTCGACAGAATAACAAAAACAAAAACATAATAAAAACAGTAAACTCATATATTCGGATTTTGCTTTGTCTTTTCCACATTTTCATCATACCGTCGGATCTACATCCACACATTTGCTTACATATATATATATATATATATATATAGTACAGGTAATAAAACCATTGGTATATATTCCAGGTGGATCCTAGTAATAGACAACTGATCCAAAAGGGAGAGTACAATGTATTTCTTATAACACACTATATATTTTATACAGCAAAATTCCAGAATTATCTCATGTGGGTATAGTCTATTTCAGATCAGCAAAGCCAGGAGGACTGGCAAATAGATTATACCCACATGAGGTAATTTTGTATTTTTGCTGTATAATATACATATATATATATATATATATATATATATATATATATATATATATATATATATAATTATTTTTTCGAAAATTATAACATAAATATGTTATAAAATCACTACAAAAATAGACATTTTGTTTCAACATTTCTGGTGCCTTATCAATGATAGTGTTGAATAATTCTTCACATATATATATATATATATATATATATATATATGAAGCAATATAGTCTTAAGGTGTGCTATTTTCATGGGATAAACTGCTCAGTAGCAGATATAGGGCGTATGTAAATATAAATCTATAATTGAACATTGAAGTCAACACTCAGAGGTGACAGGCTGTTTCCTGCTAGACTTAATCGTCAAGCTGCATGACGATTGCGTCTAGCATGAAACAGCCTGTCGTCTCTGAGTGTTTACTTCAATGTTCACTTTTACATATATATATATATATATATATATATATATATATATATATATATATATATAGTACAGGTAATAGATCCGTTGGTATATAATACGGGTGGATCCTAGTAATATTAATTATTAAAATTGATCCACAGAAAAGTCGATGTTTTTATTTTAACAGAGCATATGTATGATTTACAGCAAAAAATTTAAAAAATTATCTGAACATAGGTATAATCTATTTGAAACCGTTCTTCACACGGCTATCATCAGCCTCTAAGTGCTTGTCTCGGAGCATTGTTCAAAATTTATTTCCAAGTCAGTCCACCTCTAGGAGGCGCCTTGTTAATGTGAATGAGTTCGTGTTAGCGACTGATGGAGACGTAAGCTATCTTATCCCGGGGGAAGCGGTATGGGTTTGGACTTTATTTATGCCCAGGATGTTTGTTTGTAGTTTAATATAAGTTCCTACTATGTAGTGTTTTTGTAAAGGCCCCGGAGCGTGTTTTTCTGGGATTCAAAGTAAATAGTTTTTGTATATATATTGAAGTCGATATATATATATATATATATATATATATATATATATATATATATATATATATATATATATATATCGACTTCAGTCACATTCTCACCAACGCGGCGTGGCTTCTCTCTGTCTTTTCAACAAATACTTTCATTGTAACTGTTCTGATGAGTTTTTCCCCTGATTTTCCGACTACATGAATTTAAGCTTCCTACTAGATTGCCATATAGGTCCCACCCTTTTTTCTGCAGAAATATTTAAATATAACCGTCACCTCTACTTCAACAGTTTATTTTATCGCACTTCCAGCCTGTGGAACTCCTTTCCGTTTAATTACTTCCTTGATAACTACTGTCGCTCAAAATTTAAATGCAATGTCAATTGCCATCATCTAGCCTCTTGGGTCCTGTGCATCTTTTATCATTTCCTCAATGCCCCTATACACAGTGTTTTCTCTCTTTTACTCTCCGTAGCCCTCTGTGGACTAGTGGCACTCCCGCCTTGCTTAGAAGAAATGATTAATGTATATAAGTAAAAAGTACGTATGATATCACTATTATCAATATTATCATTTGCTAAGTCTGTCCTCGACAATTTTTAGCGCCAGAATATGAATAGAATATAAATAGGTCTACCATTCATCCTTGCTTTGAATATTTCTGTCACGTCTGGTCTGGTGCTTGTGCTATATATTTAGATATTCTGGATACAATCCGAAGTAGAATCAGCATTGTTATTAGTCCTGACCTGATATATCGGCGTCAATGTCTTTTCTACCCCTGCAAGGCGGCTTCGTTGTGCATTTTCTAGAAATACCGTCATTGTTTTTAAATATGGGTTTTATGAATGTTGGTGATATAATAAAGGTTTTTTTTGGGTTTATGTTTATTGATTTTGAAATCTTTATATGGCTTTTTTTCTAAGTATCTTCATTTCTTATTTCTGGCATTTATTAAAACAATTTTTAGGCCTGTTTTATTTATGTCGGTTACGAACGTGTTTTCCAAACGTAGGTCTCTGCTATATTCGTAGATGCGGGCTTTTCGATATCTGGATGTTTCGCCTATATAGCTATTCTCGTAGGGTTTTCTATGATATATTCCAGCATCTGATGTGGTGTTGGACTTATGTTTCATATTAACTAGATATCGGATCGTGTTGAGGATTGGTGGTTTCAATCCATGTAGGAATCACTACAAAGCACTTTCCTCTCTCCATGGTATAGGCAAAAGCACACAAATGCATGCTGGGATTTTTTCTAACCAATAAAATAGGCGGGTTCTCGATTTCATCCGACCCAGTCCCGGTCTGTTTTGTCTTAAAGTCAGAACGTTACGTTCGCTTTTCCGAACTTGCTGTTGTGTGTCAACTCCAATTATTATTTTGTGAACTTTTAGCTATATTACTGTTCCTTTACCTGATTACTGTTGATTTAACTTTTGTATATATTGTTTGTTTTCTTTATATTATTATTTCCCTGTTCTTTTCGGGTTTTTTTTTCGTTATTCTTGTTATTGCTCATTGCAGACTTTGTCAATTTTGTTTGTTCATAGAATACTTTCGCACACGAACGCTGCTTAACAAGACATATGCACGTGAAGCCTGCTTAGTCATTAAAAAAAATAACTTGCACAAAAGATTAAAATTAAAAATATTAAAGAATTTTCTTTTTCGCCTTCATATTTGCTTCTCTGATAAAGAGTTAATAAAAACGAAACATAAAATCAAAGAAACTTAAAAATAAACATTTCCTTATTGTATTTATTTTGTATTTGACCATGGCTACTCACTCCACAGGGGTGGTTGTAATGATCTTGGTTTGGGGTATACCTAGTCTGGTCTCAAATTTTCAGGGATTGTTTTATAAAATCCATACATAAAAAAAAATCTAAATGCATCTATGTTGGGGCGCACCCACCTTCACAACCACAATAGACTGATCCTATTATTATAAATAGAACAGTAGTTCTAGAGACTGTGAGTAGTGTAGCAGTGTACGCAGTCTCTGACTGTGCGCTGCTCCTGTCGAACTCTCTGCTTTGGCAGAGAGGAACCCGGACGAGGCTTTGCCGCAGGGCAAAGTGTCGTCCGGGGAGGTAGACAGTCCCTGAACCCGTTTATACGGGTTGTAAATGGGCATATTTTTGGCCGAGCCTGCGGGCTCGGTAAGCCCACATTAAACCGGCCTTGTGCCACATTCGACCCACGTGGGAGGGTTGTTAAATACCGTAGTGTAGCAGTGTACGCAGTCTCTGACTGTGCGCTGCTCCTGTCGAACTCTCTGCTTTGGCAGAGAGGAACCCGGACGAGGCTTTGCCGCAGGGCAAAGTGTCGTCCGGGGAGGTAGACAGTCCCTAAACTCGTGTATACGGGTTGTAAATGGGCATATTTTTGGCCGAGCCTACGGGCTCGGTAAGCCCACATTAAACCGGCCTTGTGCCACATTCGACCCACGTGGGAGGGTTGTTAAATACCGTAGTGTAGCAGTGTAGTGCAGTGCAGAGTGAGACTTCTGTAGTGATCAGTTACACTTCCGTTTCTCGACCGGAAGATACCGTTGGACTTTATTACTATTACTTATTGTTACTACTAACCTACGTTCGTTCTACTACTAATCTCTCTGATGTAAATACCTCTCTGAATATACCAGTATTTTTCCCTACGACTGTGTTTGTTCGTTATTACCATATACTCACACGCTTTATTATATCCTCATCTTTCATAAAATTCAAACTTCGGTACTTTCGAAAACAAAAAATATATATAATCCTACCATCCAACGCATTGTCAACAGAATTTGAAAATTAATTAGTTTTCCCCAACATTCATTACTTTACCATTACCTCAAAGACAATCTAAGGAGTTAGAAAGAAAAATATATCAAACACTATATCAGATGCCGAGATTTACGACAGTCAAATCTATAAGGTAGAAATAGGCCTATTAGAGAAGCACCACCGAATCTCAAATCCTGCATCTACGGTGATGAGAGAGACCTACTTTGGGACTTGTTATATCCAGAAGTAATACTGACCAAAATTTTGATTTCATAAATGCCACGCTAATTAGAAAAAAAATCTTTATACTGGAAAAACTTGGAAGGAGAACTGATAGATATTTTATTATCTATAAACACACGTCAAAAACACTTTAATATATCACCGACTTTTATAAGTATATAGAACACATCACTCTACTACTACAACCGGTGTAACTTAAATTCTTTTCATCCTCAGTTAATTCGTCCCCAAATCAACATGCGGACCGCCAGCAAACATGGATAAATGCCGACTAGACGGGCTAGCACACAAACTAATATACATTACAATCCCGCATAGACAAACTAGAATTATGATACACACATAGAAGAATTTTGCAACGAATGCTGCTTAACATGATTGGTGCACATGAAGCCTGCTTAGCCAATAAAAATTACGTACACTTAGTTTAAATTAAAAATCTTAAAAAATTTTCTT
>OZ038515.1:5724605-5737105 GCA_964036315.1 Acanthosepion esculentum | reverse complement strand
AAGCATTCATGTGTAATTGAAAATCGATTCAAGGATTATGCGATATTGGAAACATCTGGAAAGAATTTAGAGAAAAGAGGCCGTCCGTTAACTGTGTGTAGTAAGAATCAGGATAAATTAGACAGAGAAAAGTGAAGATTTTATTTTTTTTTACAAATCGGAGGGACGAAAGAAAAAAATTATATATATATATATATATATATATATATATATATATATATATATATCCTAGCTCCTCACCCACACTCAAAAAAAAATGAAGACCTATACTTTTTTTTCAGTTCTGGATTATTATTATTAAAACTTTAGATCGAAGTCTAATTAGCCCGAAAATAAGGATTTATTATGATTAATTGCTTTAATGTTATTTTAGATTGTTTAAACGACAATGATAAAGATATTTTGGGGTAGTTTTAGATAGATAGATAGATAGATAGAGAGAGAGAGAGAGAGAGAGAGAGAGAGAGAGAGATAATCTTTAGTTATTTTTGTTATTTTTTATCGTGATAGATAGCTTTTTGACTAATTTCTGTTGTTTTTATTTTGTTTTTTCATACGAGAATATATACATAGTACGATGGATAAACTCAGATTTAAATGACGCAAAAATGAAAACATCATTGACATCTTATTTTAACTGATATATTTACCAATATTACGCAAAAATATCTTTAAATACAAAAGAGTAAATTTATTTAATAAAATCGCTTGGCTTCAACTACGGCCTTCAAGACGACTTCAGAATCTTTTGGAACTCTTCTGGACGGTCTCCTTGGTGAAAGCTGCCATAATCCTTGCCTTCAGTTCATTTTTGATGTTGCAAGGTCACTCATAGGTTGAGAGGTCACTCAACTGCTCCCTACAGAGCAGTTGAGTGACCTCAAGGGAGGGTTAACTGAAGGAAAAACACAGATCAAGAGGGATGCAGTTTGGGGAGTTAGGTGACCAGGTGTAAAGGGGCGATGTGATCGCAGAAATTGTCTGACAGCCATGATTGACTTGCATGTGTGGCGTGGAGCAGATTCCTATTGCCAGATGTAGGCTCTTCCACTATCCACCCTCTTGATCCAGCGCAGCACTAATCCATCGAGGCACTTGATGTAGGCCTACATGTTGGGTGTGAAGGCTTTGTGGGAATATAAATAGAGGCATCACTAGTAAGCATTTCAAACACCTTTATAATCACCATTAAACTCATCCAACTCTTTCCGAATCATTTGCACTGTCCTCAGATTGACACCCAATGTCAAGCAATATAGCATGTCGTTTACAAATTTATGGCGGAGTGAATTGGGCCATGGTGTTCTTTTTGTCACAGATGGTGCCAACTGACTGTGCAGTTGACAAAATATAATAAAAACTAGAACGCGCATGCGCTAAATTAAAAATGGCGAATTTTATCCATTTGACCCTGTAGATTCATACTTTTCCCAAGGGGATTTAGGTGATAGTAAATGTAATGATCCCGACTGGAATTCGAACTCGTCTAGATTATTTCTCCGTTTGAGCAGCTAACCATCACACCGTTTGAATATCTTGACATTTTGACATCTATAATAAATATTAAATTTCCTGATGTATAAACAAATCTCATAAAAGAAACAGAGTTTAGAAAATTATATTCAGAAGTCATACAATAATTTACATTAGTGTAGTAAACTTACTATTCCTGACACAAGCCCATAAAATTAGATCGTGAAGCCCGAATGCACTAAATTAGTTTACTGTTTTGCGTGAGGCGATTGCCATCTAAAGAGTACGAGACATGCTCAAGTCCTGGGTATGCAGATAAACAACATGTTCTGCAGCAAGACCTCAGATCGAGTGCTTGGGGGTTTCAGGAGCGTGAAACCGACTCTTAATTGCTGTCTTTCTTAGGTTCACCCTAACCTTTGATTAGTAGCACTTGTTAAGCTCCAACATATTAGCATATAGTGAATCCCCCAACAAAAGCAATACACTATGAAAGTATAAAAATACGATTTTACAGTAAAATTACCAACAATATATTTTATCTGTAGTTGAAGGCATGCAATTTCATTCCAAATATATTTAGTTGAAGCCATAAAATTGTACACTATTTACATTATTTGGACTATTGTCCTCATCTTTGTCGCCATATTTATTACAACGTTTCGGCCGTTGTACGCTCCGGCTTTCTTCAGGTGGTTAGAATGTCGAACTGAACCCTTTATTTCGCTCACTGTGGTAGACTGTTCTAGTTCCACGCGCCATGTTTAATGGATGTCAGTTATCAGTTATCTCCTGTTAATTCCCCTCGGCAAGTTCTCCACTGCCTTAACCGGGTATTGAACTCACACTCTTTGAGTCCTGTCACTGGATCTAACTAACGTCTTTATCCACTGTGCCATAGGACATCCGTGTATGAAATTTTGAGTATTATAAACCTAATGTCTCAGAAACCCTTTTTTACCAGTGTTCATTTTGCAATTTTTGCTGTTATAGAAACATGTTTTTACCAGAGCTCATATTGCTATTTTTGTTGTTGTTATCGCATTTTCTCTGGCACTCGTTATTACTGCTTCCCATATTGTATTCATTTATATGCTTGATCGGCTCAGGAGATTTTTGTGGCTGAAACGTTGTAATAAATATGGCGACAAAGATGAGGACAATAGTCCTAATAATGTAAATAGTGTATATCTCAGAAATATTAGACAGATACCATAAAATTGTGTTCAAAATATTTACATTGCGGCATTAAAGAACCTATAGAGGTGTTGATATGCCGCTAAACAAAATGATTCAATGAACGATACGTATTAAATACGATAATTTAATTAAGTTGTTGAAAGCAAACAAGGAAAGAAAACTACAAAAACTCCTACAGAATATAGTGAAGGAAAGTGAAAAGAAAAGGAACATTAACGGCAAAAAGACAGAATGCATGGTTGTTTGTAACAGTATGAGTCAACGGTGTAAATTGCAAATCGGAGTTTAAAAAATTTCAAACAAATACTAAATAATCAAATAACTAGGAAGATTTTTAACAGTGAATGGAAAGGGTGACACTGAAATCCGAAGTTGCATTTGGATAGCCAATGATGCATTCCAAAAGCTAAGCAGTGTTACCAAGGAATAAAAAAAAACTTCGCTAGAAACAAGAAAAATAGTGCTAAACTGTTACGTGATATATCTCTCCTCCTATATGGCAGTGAGTGCTGTGCAATCTTCTCAAAGATGCAGAAGATACTTGAGGCAACAGAAATGTCATTCTACAGAAGGATTATGAGGATATAATGACCCGATTATCTAGGTTCTAGAGAAAGTGGACACCATCTTTAACTTATACTTAACATCAGGTAGAGACAGCTGAGTTTTCTATAGCGGATAATTGTTTTGGATTCCGGGATGAAATCCGGTATCAAATAATAACAAACGCCAAGAATGAATATAGGAAATAAATGTATTAACGTAATAATAAAAACTGGTAATACAGGTTAGTAGTTCCAGGGATGAGGGTTTAGTAGACAAATATATATATAAAGTCTTTGGTATCGACGTATCGCTGTATTACTTCTTACTGAGTCTACATGCTTGTTACTATGACTCCTGCCGCTCTTACCGACCGACTACTACTACTTGACTTGACGCACTCACTGTCCACTCATACAAGTTCAATAATTCTTAAGGTCTTCCATATCAGAGGTTGGCAATGAATATTCGGAGAGAGTAGGAAAGCGCAGTTCTTCAGGTCTTTCATCTGACAGGTTAGCTGTGGATATTCCGAGAGAAAACAAAAATAGCCACCTTTATACACATCGGATTGAATATTCCAAGTCTTCTGATTGGTTAAACTTATATTTGTAGACTATAAAAGGAGTCAGCTCATTTTGGTTTGCTCACTAGTATACAAAAATTGTAACAAGAAGATCATACTAGAATCTCGAAGGCATAAACGGCGCTCTACTGTGTTTGCGTGTTGGCTTCTGTCAGGCAACTGCTACTGGGTACATTTCTACTACTATCGTCCACGAAGATGTGTAACTTTCGTTGACATATTTCTGTGTAAATTTACTGAAAAAACAGATTTAAACTGTTGCATAAGATGAAATCTGAAAGATATATTTCTTTGGGTGTATTTGTTAATTTCTTGTTTTAGTTGTAATGTAATTATTTTTTTTAAAAATATTGTGTGATCAGTAGATGAATAAAAAGCCAGTACGTTGAAATTCTTGGTGATGATGACTTGGAACTCCGTGCTAATGCAACTATCGACGGCGTCTGAACAATTTTATTTACATAGTTTCACTCACAAGGCTTAGGATAATCCGGGGTATGTTTTACTTTTCTTTCAGACACTTTGTAAAAGTCACACATAGTATCATAATCTCCCGAGAACAATATTATCAAGAGGTCAACTCACTAGTAAATCGATATATGTGTGTGTGTGCGTGTGTGTGGGTTGCGTGTGTGTGTGTATGTGTGGGTGTGCGCGTGTGTGTGTGCGCGTGTGTGTGTGTGTGTGTGTGTGTGTGTGTGTGTGCAAATATATAGAAAAATAGGAAAGAACACGTTAGGTAAATAATCCGATGTACTTTAGTACTTTTGTTTTTATTTTTAATAAGTATTAATAAGTTATAATAATTATATATATATATATATATATATATATATATATATATATATATATATATATATATATATATATATATATATATATATACCGACGTTTGTAGTGCAACTGAGAGTTTCATGGTTAGCACTGTTTTGTTTACACCTTAAATTAAATAAATATTTAACTGCTCATTTGTATATGTACGTTATTACACGCATATGTAGTTGCTAATCTCTTCTTATTTATTTTGTACTTCCACTTAACTCTCTCTCTCTCTCTCTCTCTCTCTCTATATATATATATATATATATATGTGTGTGTGTGTATCTATTACACCACACACACAACGAAGCTTATAACGCCTGGTATTCCTAGCGGTCACCAATGTGGGTACTGATCGAGCTCGACGTTGCTTAACTTCGGTGAGCGTATTAGAAACGGTGTTACCACGTGATATGGCGTTATATTGTATCTGTTGTAAATAAACCTGTCATTTTTATGAGTACTTTCCGAATATATTCATGCGCTAAAAGAATAAAAAAATGTTTACTAAGTATAGATTTTTTTTTGGTTTAAATTCATAGGAAACACATTGAACACATTGAAATCGTAGCTTTTCTATATACTCTTGTTAAATATTACTCTATATATATCCACACATTTACACACAAGATAGACACTGAATAATGCAAGTCACATGTCCACAGTAGTGGTGAAGCGGCAATCACTCTATTCATGGATAAACATTTATAAATTTCAGAGAATAAGACCTTTGTGGACACAGCTTACTAAAAAGAAGTGACTCTGAAATAAAACCAAGGATTACATTTTAGACGTTATTTTTTAACAAGTCCACGTTTTCAGCTGCATAAGAAGCCAGTTGCCTACAGCTGTTCACTGAAATTCTTCGGATAAAAGATGTCTTTCTTTATCAGATGGAACCATGTTGAATATAAACTATGACTTATTTTCAAAAGGTTTTCGCGCGGTCATGAGTAAAATAGATTCAGATGGAAAAGGAAATAAGATGGTCTGAAAAAAAACGTTGTAGACGACGGATTAAATAAATGGCGTATTTCAGATTTTTCTTCTTGGTTTTATTTTCTTCAGATTTTTTTTTTTTAGCATACATTTCGTGAATATTCAGACAAGATGGCTGATAAAGGAGATTAAGTGATTGCAAACCCACTTAATACACCAATTTTCAATTTACTAGTTTTAACCAGTTAAAATGTCCCGGTTTTCATAATTTGATGAATCTTAATTCTGAAGTTAATGATTAAGCTAATGGCCTGTTCTACGACAATAATATTGTCAGTAGAAACCCCCCTATCGCATCATTATACATTTGAGCTTAACAACAAAATATTGCAATAAGAATCATAAATATTGAGGCTAGTGCACCTCGACTTGGTGTAATGGTTAACTAGCTTGTCTCGCTAGAAAAATTACAAGTGAGTTCGATCATCACTGGAAGCCTCATATTTTTGGCCTTGTGCTTAGAAAATCATCATAGATATTCAGTGATCAAGGTTCACACATGAAGTATGATTCAGTGATCTAGGTTTCCACATGAAGTATGATTCAGTGATCAAGGTTCCCACATGAAGTATGTGTCAGTGATCAAGGTTTCCACATGAAGTATGATTCAGTGATCAAAGTTCCCACATGAAGTATGATTCAATGATCAAGTTTCCCAGATGAAGTATGATTCAGTGATCAAGGTTCCCACATGAAGTATGATTCAGTGATCAAGGTTCCCACATGAAGTATGATTCAGTGATCAAGTTTCCCAGATGAAGTATGATTCAGTGATCAAGGTTCCCACATGAAGTATGTGTCAGTGATCAAGGTTCCCACATGAAGTATGATTCAGTGGTCAAGGGTCCGAGATGAAGTATGATTCAGTGATCAAGGTTCCCACATGAAGTATTATTCAGTGATCAAGGTTCCCACGTGAAGTATGATTCAGTGATCAAGGTTTCCACATGAAGTATGATTCAGTGGTCATGGTTTCCACATGAAGTATGATTCAGTGATCAAGGTTCCCACATGAAGTATGATTCAGTGATCAAGGTTCCCACATGAAGTATGTGTCAGTAATCAAGGTTCCCACATGAAGTATGATTCAGTGGTCAAGGTTCCGAGATGAAGTATGATTCAGTGATCAAGGTTCCCACATGAAGTATGATTCAGTGATCAAGTTTCCCAGATGAAGTATGATTCAGGGATCAAGGTTCCCACATGAAGTATGATTCAGTGATCAAGGTTCCCACATGAAGTATGATTCAGTGATCAAGGTTCCCACATGAAATATGATTAAGTCATAAAGGTTCCCACATGAAGTATGATTCAGTGATCAAGGTTCCCACATGAAATATGATTAAGTCATAAAGGTTCCCACATGAAGTATGATTCAGTGATCAAGGTTCCCAGATGAAGTATGATTCAGTGATCAAGGTTTCCACATGAAGTATTATTCAGTGATCAAGGTTCCCACGTGAAGTATGATTCAGTGATCAAGGTTTCCACATGAAGTATTATTCAGTGGTCATGGTTTCCACATGAAGTATGATTCAGTGATCAAGGTTCCCACATGAAGTATGATTCAGTGATCAAGGTTCCCACATGAAGTATGTGTCAGTGATCAAGGTTCCCACATGAAGTATGATTCAGTGGTCAAGGTTCCGAGATGAAGTATGATTCAGTGATCAAGGTTCCCACATGAAGTATGATTCAGTGATCAAGTTTCCCAGATGAAGTATGATTCAGGGATCAAGGTTCCCACATGAAGTATGATTCAGTGAACAAGGTTCCCACATGAAGTATGATTCAGTGATCAAGGTCCCCACATGAAATATGATTAAGTCATAAAGGTTCCCACATGAAGTATGATTCAGTGATCAAGGTTCCCAGATGAAGTATGATTCAGTGATCAAGGTTCCCACGTGAAGTATGATTCAGTGATCAAGGTTTCCACATGAAGTATGATTCAGTGGTCATGGTTTCCACATGAAGTATGATTCAGTGATCAAGGTTCCCACATGAAGTATGATTCAGTGATCAAGGTTCCCACATGAAGTATGTGTCAGTGATCAAGGTTCCCACATGAAGTATGATTCAGTGGTCAAGCTTCCGAGATGAAGTATGATTCAGCGATCAAGGTTCCCACATGAAGTATGATTCAGTGATCAAGGTTCCCACATGAAGTATGATTCAGTGATCAAGGTTCCCACATGAAGTATGTGTCAGTGATCAAGGTTCCCACATGAAGTATGATTCAGTGGTCAAGGTTCCGAGATGAAGTATGATTCAGTGATCAAGGTTCCCACATGAAGTATGATTCAGTGATCAAGGTTTTCACATGAAGTATGATTCAGTGATCAAGGTTTTCACATGAAGTATGATTCAGTGATCTCCCTTCAGCTTCCCGCTTTGGAGATATAAGTACCCACTGAAAACAACACTGAAAGCCACTGTACTTGAGCCTAACTCGTTTGAAACACACACCTGTGAGATTAGCAACTGGCGGTGTTCCGTCAAGATCGGAACCAACAACATGGAATCCACCAAAAAAGAAAATGAAGAAATCAAAATTTCAAGAGAGAAAAACTCGACAAAATCAACCTCGTCCTCCACCAACATTAACATTACAATGCCATTGTCTCTTCTATGCAAGAATGGGTCGACTTCGTCATAACGCCATCACCATAAAGGAAGCGATCAGCAAAGAAGAAATTAAATTCTATGATACGAGGGATAAAGCTGACGATGATGTATTCTATATGCTGCTAAAATGCGATTCAAAAAGATAGCGTAGTTATTTCATATTGAAACCGATTTTTGCTCACCTCCTATATAAGCCATTTGTTATCTGTCTATATTTCTGAGATGAGTTATTATGTACACTATTGACATTATACTAACTATTTTCCACATCTTGGCGCCATATTTATTACAACGTTTCGGCTCTTGTACGCTCCGGCCTTCTTCAGTATCTGTCTATATTTCTCAGATTAGGTATTATGTATACTACTGACATTATTCGGACTATTGCCCTGATCTTTGTCGCCATATTTATTACAACGTTTTGACCGTTGTATGCTCCGAACCTCAAGGAGACATGGCACAGTGGATAAAGGCGGTGGTTAGATCAAGGACCCAAAGAATGTGAGTTCAATACCCGGTTAAGGTAGTGGAGAACTTGGAGAAGGGAATTAACAGGAGATAACTGATAGCTTACATCCATTAAACATGGCACGTGGAACTAGGACAGTCTACCCCAGCGAGCGAAATAAAGGGTTCAGTTCGACATTCCAATCACCTGAAGAAGGCCGGAGCGAACAACGGCCAAAACGGTGTAATAAATATGGCGACACAAATGAGGAAAACAGTCCGAATAATGTCAAAAGCGATTTATTTATCAATAAAATATCATTTTAAACTCTATTTGCTTAGGAATTACATCAGGATTGCGTCACCCTGGATGTTGAATAAGTCTGGTGAGAAAACACATCATTGTCTTATGCTCTTTCTACTTTTGTATATTTAGTGAATTAATTTTATGTCCGTAATGAGGCGGATTAATCTCAGATAATTCTGATATCCTCCACAAATAAATCATACTTGATTTGCATTTCCAACGGGCTATTGCATATTAATTAATTTAACTTCTTCCAAATTTGTCACTGATCGATTCAAACACTTCTAAGGCTATTTGTATGAAAGTGAATGCGCTTATCTACCAGTATTCTTTTCATGTCGTGTCTCTTCAGGTGAGAGACGGTCATAAATCTCCATAGATGCCATTTCTTTATTATCAGTAAATTGTCATGACTTCTTAGGAAATACAGTGGCGTGGTATATCGTTGCATCCGCCATATTTTAGAACTTAAAATGTTTCTTTTCTTAGATCAGTTGCCGCCTAAAGCTCGAGAACCCAGTCTATCCTGCTATTTAACCCATACATGGGAGCGGAGAAGTAAACTCACCAGACTCGCCTGGAATTTGAACATGGTCCGCCGATTCCACTTCCCGCGCCGATATCCGTTACACTACCGGCAAATCTACCTTACGACTATTAAAATCCGTATGGCCGTCCTGGGTATGACGATAAAGTACATCCGCCAGCAAGGCCTAGCATCGGAAGAATTGAGGTTCTGAGGATCGTGGAACCACTTCTTAACTGCTGTTGTTAAAAGTTCCACCCTAAGCCTGGGTGGTAGCACCAGTTAACGTCCCAGTTATGGTCGAATAGTGACCCCCTCCCCCAAAAAAGCATTGGCTTTTTTTCTTTTTTAGTTTTTTTTAGTTTGTTATATGTATGTTTTGAAACAAAAAAATGAATCACTTTATAAAACAAACATATAACAAACTATTTCTAATTCTAACAGTTGAAATATAATCCTTGAAAATGGCTAAATGTATAGCCGAAAGCGCTCGGCTAAAAAGAACATTCGGACAGTTTTTATATAATTTATCATCCGAAAAGAAAAACTTTATAGATCGCACGAGAAAGTATATAAAAAAACTAAATAAAAGCACCTTGTCAGTCGTTTTTAATAAAATGTGCACATATATATATATATATATATATATATATATATATATATATATATATATATATATATATATATATATATTGTCATCCACAGACAGACAGTCTCGCTGTATCACAGCTCATCAGTGTGGTTAGACGTCCAGTTATATATATATTCGGAATATAATTGTCGACAACACTAATATAATAGCAACATCCACTTGCAAAAAAAGGCTAAAAATAATGGAAGCCTTACTAATAAAAACAAACCAACACTTAATAATATTAACTTTGAACATGGACATATCTTGACCGTGCTTTGAAACAAAAAAATGAAACATTTTTATAAAACATACATTTAACAAACTATTTCTAATTCTAACAGTTGAAATATAATCCTTGAAAATGGCTAAATGTATAGCCGAAAGCGCTCGGATATAAAGAACATTTGGACAGTTTTTATATAATTTATCCTCTGAAAAGAAAAACTTTATAGATCGCACGAGAAATTATATAAAAAACTAAATAATAGCACCTTGTCAGTCGTTTTTAATGAAATGTGCATGAAAGAAGGATTGCTGCCTAAATACACAAATATATATATATATATATATATATATATATATATATATATGTGTGTGTGTATGTATGTATGTATATTCAATGTTTATTTGTGCCGAGTTAACTAGTGTACAACTGAAAGGGAAAAGAGTGATTAAAAGGCATTAATTCTTGTCAATCTGTTTTGTTTTATAAAAAACTTTCACGTACAGCTGTTCTTTTGTTGTTAACTATAATAAATAAAAAATAAAACGAACGTTCAAAGCAACATCTGTTTGACGTCTGTTCTCACGCAATGAAGTATTCGTTACACACTCCAAAAGGATTTCGTATCTGTTAAAATTGATGCATGATCAGGGTACGTTTTATAATGTGCACATATATACCGCCTGTAACATCGAAATTGTCCAAATCGTGTAACAGCTTGGGGGTAATTGTCCATCCCACAAAATGTTTAATGTCCCTCCACCACAAAAAAAGAACACTAACCTAATTGATTTTTTTTCCAAGTTTTCCGATAAGACGTTTAGTCATCTTGATACCATTTTTTAAGCATTTCACCCCAAGCAAAGCGGGATGCCACTAATAAGCAGAGGGTTACAGAGTGGGAGCGAGAGTAAAGAGGTGTGATTTAGGAAAGGGTGAAGAGAAGGGCACGGTGTAGTTCAGGGCCTCTGGAGATGTCGATTGAGATTACATTTGAATAGTTATACCTATTAGGGAAACAAGTTATAAGAAGGGAGTTCCGCAGATGGGAGATGCGCGACATAAAGCTATTGGAGTAGAAGAGACGGCCGCATTTAACTATTTCGACAGTGAACGTGTGGGACCGTGATGCCAGTCAGGTAACACGCTTAAATTCATGAAGTCTGGGAAATAGCGAAAGTAGCTCGCCGGAGCAGGTACCGTGAAATGTTTTTGTAGAAAAGACAGAGGGAGGCGACGGCACGTCTGTGAGAGAGCGTCTGAAGACGAGATGCCAGATCAGAACCAATCACATTGCTTATCCATCTCCTGATCTTGTCGAGGACCTTAAGGCGAAAAGCGGGGGCACCAGACCATATGTTGTAAGAACCAATGAAAAACCCCTTTGAGTTATTCAGCTAGAAAGAGAACACGTTAAAATCATTTTGTGTCAGTCGCACTATGACTTTCCACCTGAGAAATGGTAAGAGGAAAAAGATTATTCGGGCCTTCAGTAATGGTACCAACATTCATACTCTGTCTTCCATCTTCAAAGTCCATTCAAGAACCATCAAGAGAACGGTGAATAAGTTTAAAAACGAGGGAACAGAAGAAAGGAAAACTGGATCAGGAGGTCACAAAAGCGAAAGGGATCATCATTTCAACTTAGAGTTAAATACATTCTTATTGTTCAAAGTAGAGTACAGTAGGGTTTTTTTTTAATAAAAACCTCCGAGAATTAGTCAGATATCTTTAATCATATCTCAGATACAATGGCGTAAAGCTTAATCTAACAATATGACAATTTTGCTGTTAAACGATTTGAACACTTTAAATGTTACACCCTGTATATATATATAAATATATATATATATATACAGGAGTAATGGGTAAATTGTTACCATATTATATTTTTAATTTCGCGCATGCTCGTTTTTTTTTTTGTTTTTTTTTCGTTTTTGAGTTTGTCGACTGCACAGTACATTAGAGTCAGTTGGGCATTGTTTGTGAGAAAAAGAAAACCATGATGCAATTTACTCGTCCAGAATTTTGGAAACGGCATGCTGAACTCCTATACGAATATTTCAGGGTGTCTAGGCGTTAATCTGAGGAAAGTGCAGAAGATTCAAAAAGAGT
>OZ038515.1:5699605-5719605 GCA_964036315.1 Acanthosepion esculentum | reverse complement strand
TACATGCCGTTGGGGCACAAGTGAAAATAGCTCGTCAGAGCATTTGCCATAAATATATTTGTAGAAAAGACTGACGGAAACCACATCACGTCTGTGAGAAAGTGACTGAAGTTGAGATGCTAGGTCAGGAGCTATCTCATTGCATATCCGTCTAGGGAAAATGCTCAACCGAAGTACATTCCTTAGTTCCACAGGTTCAAATCTTCACTGCTTAGACCCGCCATGCTACGCCTTTGTAGCGAACCACCCTGATTCTCTTTCTATGCCATCGATGAGATGTAAGTTCCACTCGAGCAGCTTCTTTCCACGAACGTCTGCTTTGTGGAATCAACTCCCAACAGGTTGTTTACATGATCATTACAATGTTAACGAGCTCGAGTCCAGGGTTAACCGTTATCTGCAGTGTATCTGCAACCCTCTACCTCGAGTGGCTCACGGGACTTGTACAGGGTGAAAATCATTTTAATGTAAAGGACGCTCTGCGATTGTTTGTTGGTTGGTCTGTATTTGGAGATGTGTCGTCTTTTCATTCTTTTATATACTGAAAAAAATATTTAGTATGTAATCTCCTCAACTCAGTGCAATTTAGCGGATATTTAACATAAACAATGAACTTTAATCTGACTTTAGACATCACTTTGCTTTCGCTAGCATTTTATCTTTAGTGTTATATACTGAAATATTTTTTTTTATCATGCCATGTGTTGTCAGTGACTACTTCTGTGTGAATTTTTAACCTCGGAATCAGTTGCCAGATAAGGAAAACACTTAGCCCTCTTGAAAATTAAAATTAATTACTACGAAGTAATAAAAAAAAAATAACACACTGAATGGGTTATTAAAATAGTGCCTGCCAATAATGAAACCGAGAATGACTTCAAATTCTCCCAGGGTTGCTTCGATGTAAATGTTCAATATGGAGTCCATTTCTATTATCTCGGCTTTCAATCTGACCAGCGGGTATCAGAGTTTTCGAGCCTACTATTGTTCTAATTCCACCTGACTCAAGATCGTCCTGGGTACGACGATAAACTACATCCGCGTCCCGGGTACGACGATAAATTACATCCGCGTCCCGGGTATGACGATAAACTACATCCGCGTCCCGGGTACGACGATAAATTACATCCGCGTCCCGGGTACGACGATAAACTACATCCGCGTCCCGGGTACGACGATAAACTACATCCGCGTCCCGGGTACGACGATAAACTACATCCGCGTCCCGGGTATGACGATAAACTACATCCGCGTCCCGGGTACGACGATAAACTACATCCGTGTCCCGGGTACGACGATAAACTACATCCGCGTCCCGGGTACGACGATAAATTACATCCGCGTCCCGGGTACGACGATAAATTACATCCGCGTCCCGGGTATGACGATAAACTACATCCGCGTCCCGGGTACGACGATAAACTACATCCGTGTCCCGGGTACGACGATAAACTACATCCGGGGTCCCGGGTATGACGATAAACTACATCCGCGTCCCGGGTATGACGATAAACTACATCCGCGTCCCGGGTACGACGATAAACTACATCTGCGTCCCGGGTACGACGATAAACTACATCCGCGTCCCGGGTATGACGATAAACTACATCTGCGTCCCGGGTACGACGATAAACTACACCCGCGTCCCGGGTACGACGATAAACTACATCCGCGTCCCGGGTATGACGATAAACTACATCCGCGTCCTGGGTATGACGATAAACTACGTCCAACCAAAAGGCCGTCGATCCGATCAATCGGCTGGTCATGTCATGCCCCATCACATCTAACCCATCCCAAAACAACTACAACTTACAATTAACTTTCCCTCCCAAACCCTACACTAAATATACTAACACCTTACCCCTAAAATGTGATGGGAAACAATGATATTCCCAGCTATACGTTTTTTGAAGCGATGATGTTGCCAGCTATACGTTTTTGAAACGATGATGTTGCCAGGGATACGTTTTTGAAACGATAATGTTGCCAGGGATACGTTTTTGAAACGATGATGTTGCCAGAGATACATTTTTTTGAAACTATGATGTTGCCACCATTACGTTTGAGAAACAGTTGCCAGCTATACGTTTTTGAAACAATGATGTTGCCAGCTATACATATTTTTGAAACAATGATGTTGCCAGGGATACATTTTTTTGAAACAATGATGTTGCCAACGATACGTTTTTGATATATCTAGTAAATACGGGATCTGGCATTAAATAACCCATAGTGGTTGATATGCCATAAAACCCCAAACAAACAAACTGACTCAAGATACATGACCCATGGATAAAAGTATTGATTGAATACAGTAACTTGACCGAAAGAGTTGTGTGCTCAAAGCCTGGCTACAACAGAGGTGAACAAGAAACTTGGAGGGGCATAACTGCCAATGAAACACCCGAAAGTGGCATGGCACAGGGAACTAGAACAGTCTACCCCAGTTGCCGAAATTAAAGGGCTCAGTTCGAAATTCTCACTGGGCTAAGTGTCCTTGAAGAGGCATGGCACGTGGAACTAGAACACTCTACCCCGGTGGACGAAATAAAGAGTTCAGTTCGAAATTCCAGTCACCTGGAGAATGCCGGAGTGTACAACGACCGAAGCGTCGTGAAAATATGGCAATAGACGTGTGGACAACAGTCCAAACAACGTAAATAATTACAATAACTCGTCTCAGAAATAAAGACCACTAATCATATAAGTAATTTCTAGATACACAAATGTTCTCTATAATATACAAGTGAATATTTTCATATGCTAGTAAAATATTACTCTTCTCCATATATGTTGATGTCCTAATACCCAAACGTGAATTGTATCAGTCAGTCAGTTACGTGCCATACGCTTAGGAGATCATGTATCTTTCGATACATGACTGATGAGGCAGATTTTTTCTTCCTGCAGTAGGTTGCCATTTCTTTCTGCCGTAGACCAGTTGCCATCCAAGGCTATAGAGCCCGGTCTGTCCTGCTATTTACCCATAGCTGTTGGTAAAAGAAGAGGATTCATATCTTTCCCAGGGGTATTAGCACATAACTGAACGTAATGGATTCGACTGGAATTCGAAATCGTCTCTCCGATTCCTTAATCCGGGACGATATCCATTACTCCACCGTATATCCGTAAAAATGGTAAAACTGCCTCGAGGCAACCCGAATGCAAAATATCTGTGGGCGTTTTTCATTGCGCAGAAAGTTTCGCCTGCTTTGTATTTCTATGATCGGTCTTTGTTTTCAAAATTCGCTACCGGCTTTGCTCGAAACGCCATCTTTGGTTCTCCACTGAAAAATATTATTACAAGTTTGGTTTCTCGTTTTTCTTTATAACATGTCTGACTTTCACTGGTATTTGTCATAAGCCTGTCAGCGTCACTCGATTTACCATTATACTGAAAGATCAAAAGTAACCACCTGTTGCACTGTACAACCTCTCTCTCTTTATATATATATATATATATATATATATATATATATATATATATATATATATATATATATATAGTTCACTCATAGTTCAACTTGTTTTGAGTTCACCAATAGTTCTTTCTTTCACAGAAGACCCGATACACTCGACTTCCAGCAGATGACCTTCTATAGATTTAAAAAAAACAATAAAGGAAAATGAGATATAAAGGTTTCTTTTTTTTATACATTCGGTGAGATTGCAACATGTGTAAGTCTGAACAGAAACCCTTCTCTACGTCCGCCACTCTTCAGGACTTTTAACGGCAATAAACTCGGTAAAAAATCGTCTGGCTGTCTAAAATAAACATGATTTTACGAGGCAAAGCTGCTGAAATATCACCAGATATCCGGGCATTTACGGATCTTTAGGTTTTATACGCGATCCACTGAGCATTAAAACAGACATTTCCTTAGCACTGGCGTAACTTTTGTATTTACAATAGCGATGGTCGTCTGCGAGACAGCGACACAATGTGTTAGGGTTGCAGGCTTCTCAAGTTATTTTGTAATACCATTTTATTCGATTTTTATTTTTTCGTTTTTTCCTCTTTCACCGCAAACTTTTGATCAAATGATCAGTTTTCAAGTTGAAAGTTTGTATAAAAAATAATAGAGAAACGGCTTTATTTTCAAAGCCATATTCATATATTTTCATACAATTTATATATTTTTTTTATTCGAAACTGAGGAAATGCCGAAAGGTCAAAGGCAGAGAAATTGAAATCGTCACGTCGAATCTTAATTCCCTGTTAGCATGTTGCATTCACTTTAGCACTGGTTAATGAGCCATGCCTACTCTGCTATTTAACCTATGTTTGTGTGGAAGAGGAACTCAATTAAATCTTTTCCATTTTCTTCAGGAGGTTGGAATGACGAACTGAACCCTTTATTTCGCTCACTGTTCTAGTTCCACGTGCCATGTCTAATGGATGTCAGTTATCAGTTCTCTCCTATTAATTCCCCTCTCCAAGTTCTCCACTACCTCAACCGGGTATTGAACTCACACTCTTTGGGTCCTGTCACTGGATCTAACCAACGCCTTAATCCACTGTCCCATGTGTCCTTGACAGGACCCAAAGAGTTTTTAGTTCAATACCCGGTTAAGGCAGTGGAGAACTTGCAGAGGGGAATTAACAGGAGATGACTGATAACTGACATACCTTAAACATGGCGCGTGGAACTAGAACAGTCTACCCCAGTGAGCGAAATAAAGGATTCAGTTCGAAATTCCAACCACCTGAAGAAGGCCAGAGCGTACAACAGCTGAAACATTGTAATAAATATGGCAACAAAGATGAGGACAATAGTCCAAATAATGTTAATAGTGTACATAGTACCTCATCTCAGAAATATGGACAGATTATGAAAATACATGTAGAAAAGGCAGGGAGAAGTCACGTCTCGAAGGTGAGAAAGTGACTGAAGTCGAGATGACTGATCTGAATCGCTTACATTACAGACCATTCTTTGAATTTTGTTAGAAATCTCTAGATATCCAACAGGAGCACCAGACCAGATATGGTAGCAGTAGTCAATAGTCAATGCACAAGGTGGATCCGGATTTTCATAGATAACAAACAAAATGAATCTGTGGTGATCCATGATCCCCTACGTCTTAAATGGATATGGCATCTGAGCCGTAATGAAATCATCCTAGTCTGTAGCGTTCATTTTCATTGATGAAGGTCCGAGTTCATCTCCCCCACCCCCACTAGCTAATATATATCCAAGTACACTAAGGTCTTAGGCTTTAGGGAAACGCTACACAAGGAGGAGGAATTTTGTGAATTAAGAACCGTATAGAAGGAATTTTGAAACATCTTCTGCTATATTTTATAAGAAATCATGAAAATTCACAAAGACAAGGAAATTGTTTAGAGTTAGGTCATTGAAAAAGTTGATAGGTTCGCCTACCGTCCAGTTCACACTTCGTTCCGGTCTTTTGAACGGAAGTTGAGGTTTACTCCTTGTTTCCGGTTTAGTTTTTTGGGTTTCCTGTTCCTTCTAAAGTCTTTTCATTCTCTCTCATTCCCAGTAACATCTTGCGCCTTAGTGGCATTATCGCCGAAGATATAGGCGGATCTATCTACTCTAATTGCGGAAAAATATAGAGTCAACGTAATTTCAGTGTTTAATCGGAGGCGTAAGAATGCGCCTATCATCCATTCGCCCCCACTTAATGTACCACTACTTACTCACTTCTTTTACTCTTTCTTCTTCACTTCAGCTATTACTTCTTGCTACGGAAATCACAGTAGTAACATATCACGTGGTACGGGTGTCGCCCACAGCTCCACTAGGAGTCTGCAGGACTCAGAAAAACTGGTCTTCTACACAGAATATAGATAATTTAATATACATATGGCTCGAAAAAAGGCATCACTAGAATCAGTAAGAAAGTGTTGAGTTCCTGCCTTAAAGAATTTAAATATGGAGGAAAATATGCGACGTTTCCACTCAAGGCAGGTACGAAAAGTTTGTACAGGTTTTTTTTTCTTTAAGATTTAGTGAAAAATATTCTTTGTAATGCATACTTTTTTATATTTTACCCCAAGCAAATCAATAAAGTTACTAAAAACCAAGAGGCTACTAAGAGCGAAAGCAAATGACGAAAAGTTTGAGAGGTGAAAGGTCAATAAAAGTACAGGTTTCGGAAAGACTTAAGATGACGATTGACGTTGTATTTAAATTTTTGAAGTTCTTAGGTGGCAGGAAAGTTAGAAGCTGTAACAGAGTTCCGCAAGCAAGAAGTTCGGGAAAAGAAAGTATTTAAATAGAAATTACAATAATTTACAATAAGATTTAGCTAGTTCAGCAGTAAAAGACCTAGTTGCCAATCGAGTAGTACGCTTCAATTAATCCGGTCGAAAACTCCTTAGAACAATTGCCTTGAAAAATATTTTTGGAAAAGGCACTGGGAAGCCATCTTGCAACGGTGAGGAAAGTGACTGATGTTGAAATGCCAGGTCAGGATCGATAACTTTACAGATGCTACTTTGGTTTTTGCCAAGAACATAACGTGTTTTTTTTGGGTTTTTTTACATAAAATTGATTTGATTTTAATTTTCAGAATCTGTGCCGCATGATGCGTGATAACAGCAACCATGATTATCCGAGAGAATAAACAATGAGATTGACATGAAACATGTTAACTGTTCGGAAATATATGATGTGGAAACTTTGAATAGCCAAAAAACATCAATTGAATTGTTTTTATTGTTCAAGTACAACGTTTTTCCGAACAAAGCATTCTCAATTACTGGATAGCATTGTTTTCAGTCATTTAATTCAGGAGGATGTTTATTTTATTAAATGGAGAAAAGCAACTAAGACATGCAAACGAATACAAATAATTTATGCATTTACTGATAGATAGATAGATAGATAGATAGATAGATAGATAGATAGATAGATAGATAGATAGATAGATTAATATGAATATACGTAGATAATGAACAGTCTGAGATAGATAGATAGATAGATAGATAGATAGATAGATGAATATGAATAGACTTAGATAATGAACAGTCTGAGATAGATAGATAGATAGATAGATAGATAGATAGATAGATAGATAGATAGATAGATAGATAGATGAATATGAATAGACTTAGATAATGAACAGTCTGAGATAGATAGATAGATAGATAGATAGATAGATAGATAGATAGATAGATAGATAGATATGAATAGACTTAGATAATTAACAGTTTCAGATAGATATGTAGATAGATAGATAGATAGATAGATAGATAGATAGATAGATAGATGAATATGAATAGACTTACATAATGAACAGTCTGAGATATATAGATAGATAGATAGATAGATAGATAGATAGATAGATAGATGAATATGAATATACGTAGACAATGAACAGTCTGAGATAGATAGATAGATAGATAGATAGATAGATAGATAGATAGATAGATAGATAGATAGATAGATAGATAGATAGATAGATAGATAGATATGAATAGACTTAGATAATGAACAGTCTGAGATAGATAGATAGATAGATAGATAGATAGATAGATAGATAGATAGATAGATAGATAGATAGATAGATAGATAGATCTTAGAGCGACGGAAATGCCAGCGTTAGAAATCAGCTGACTGAAGAGAAAAGTGGTCTTTCATTTTGTGCGTTAAAGCTTTCGGCGCATTATAGCAACAACAAAAAAAAACGAAACAAAAATGTTTAATATTAGAAAATCCCTCTTGAAATCCCCGAAGACTTAAAAGTGGAGGAAAATTTAAAGGTTTTACGCTAAAAATAAAATACAAAACAATGAGGAACAGCGAAATAAATGTTAAAAAAAAATATATTGATCATTTTTTTCTGCTTCTGTTAAGAAAGACATTCGAGAAAACATTTTAGACATCAATTCTTTTTAAATGGTTTCTTTGTGGTTAATTCGATCTATAAAAAAATACAATCTAATACTTTTTGAAAAAAAGATGAAAGTATCCTTTCTAATTATCGCAATTTTCCACTTAAATTCAGAAGCATAATACGGGGGGAGATGATGAAAAAGACTCGAACCCACCCACTTCCTTAAAATCTGTCCAAAAGATCGTCTTCAGTATTTTTTGGGAAATGGCGTTTTGCTGAGGCCGAAAGATATTCTCTACCGCTTCGTAAATAAAGGTTTTGTGTGTACTTTACCATCAAGTGTGTTGTAAATTCCCAGCGCTCGTTCCTGAAAAATGGAGGTCGAATAGAGAATTGAAACATGATTTGCGCTGGAAACTTTTGCACATACCTATTTGTGTTCATCGTCTCTGGTTTTCCGCACGTTGATATGGTTCATGATTTATTATTGCAAAATACAATAATTGCGGCACAAGGCCAAAACGGGGGGGGGGAGTGGGGTGAAAATGGTCATCATTAATTAGCTTATTACTATACTTTATTACTATAGCTTATACCTAGCTAATCAGATACACAATCCATCTATTCATTAGAATTAACCCATTCACCACAAGACGTCAACTTTCGCCATTCACTACTACATATATACCACAATACGCCATGTTCACAGGTAACCTACGAAAACTCCCTGTGACACTAGATTTTGTTTATGCACAAATGTCCGTTATAGAAATATGTCACAGACGTACCGTCGCCTCCCTCTGTTTTTTTTTTACAAATACTTTCATGGTAACTGCTCCGATGAGCTGCTTTCGCTGGTTCCCGGACTTCATGCATTTAAGCGTTCTACTAGGCTGGCATCTCGCTTACACCCTTTCACTGTCGAAACTGTTAAATGTAGCCGTCTCTTCTACTCCAATAGCTTCATGTCTAGCACCTCTCATCTGTGGAACTCCTTCCCGTTTTCCTGTTTCCCTGATAGCTATAATCTTCAACTATTCAAATGTAATGTCAATCGACGTCTCCAGATGCCTTAATCTATCCCCTATCCTTCTCTTCATCTTTTCCTCTATCACTCCTATTTGGTCTCACTCCAATTCTCTGTAACCCCTTGCGTGCTAGTGGCTTCCCGCCTTGCTTCGGGTGAAATGCTTAAAAAAGAAAAAAAAAAGAAAAAATACACTCATGGTATGAAGCGTAGGGGAGGGGATGCACCCCCAAAATATAATAAAATATCAAATTGAAAAAAAAAAGATGTTAGTATGAGTCAAGAAAAATAAGAGTAGCCGCTGTATCAAGAAGCTTACTGACTAATAGAGAGAGAAGGATCAAATAAATACCAGAAGTAGTGGGGACATCAAAGACTGACTTAGTCAAGATGAAAAGAGGGCCAATCACAAACTGAGGAGGTTGGGTATCTCGAATTGGATCATAACAACACCAAAAATAGGAAAAACCGGGAACAGGTCAGTATTAATTTACATTAACTAGGCACAGAAAGAGATTCTATCTTAACCAAGGGAAGCATCAACAGGAAACCGGCCCGTTGGGACGAAGGGAGCTTTAAAAAGAAACTCAAGGTTAGCCCCGTTCACTCGAACCAGGCTCGACACCTGACGACACCAATCGTTTTCTCTCAGTTCTGAAATGTATCTTCAGCTGATGCCGAAGGAATCCGACCAGAACCTGATGAGAATAGCGTCCGTAACGCAAGACTCCTTCCAGTTGTGTCGTCCAAATCATGAGCACGAGATTTTCGGGACCGATACGGACTGTCAACTCGCCTATATAGTCCCAAAACGGGCGCACTTGAGGACAATGGTAGAAGTCGTGCGAAGCCGCTTCCACTAAACCAAGGTCACACCGATGACAGTCGGGCAAATACGGCCAGCCCCATCTGCATTATAGAACGTTTCGAATCAATCACCAATTAATTGAAAACTCAGTTATGCTTGCGACCACTCAACAAGAGGGAGGACAGCAAATGCACGATAGCCTTTTTACGGTCCTTGTAGAGAGGGAGTACAGACAACCGATAAATAATGAGAGGAAAGACGTAAGTGGCACACACCTCTGTCCTAACCTCTGTCATAACCTTTGAAGCCAAGTACGGACCGCCGCTTTGATATTTGCCTGTACCTTACAACAATAATTATCCAGCAGGAGTCCGGGCCAGAACCAGAATCCGAGAATGCGGACGGCTTCATCAGTCCAACCGAAGAGCCACAAAAGAGCGACCACTTTACAGTCACCTAACCACAAGCCGGAAGACTTGTCGCAATTACTCTTGGACCACTTTTGATTTTCGTTCCGTTCAAGTGCCTTCTGTACCACCTTAATGTCGCTGCGACACGACATGAAAAGGATACGACAAAGGCGTACGCGGAAACCCTGGCACGAACTCCACCTTTGGGCCGCACTGCACGTTCAGACCCTCAGCTGCCAAAGGAGAGGCTCCAACATCAAAGCGTAAAATAGAGGGAATTGTAGGTAATCCTGATGAACCGATCCAGATAGCGTAA
This sequence comes from Acanthosepion esculentum, assembly GCA_964036315.1. NCBI lineage: Eukaryota > Metazoa > Mollusca > Cephalopoda > Sepiida > Sepiidae > Acanthosepion > Acanthosepion esculentum. Next base: position 5,709,235 of record OZ038515.1, on the reverse strand, counting down.
AATCGCGTGACTGCTTTCCGTTTTCATTTACCAAAGCACTAGGGGAGCTATACAGCAGGGTAATCCACTTCCACAAGTTGGGTTTGAATCCGGTGGCCTGCAGGACTGCAGCCAGGTACTGATAGTCGATCGTATCTAATGTCTTAGACAGATACAAATTGATCAGCGCAGCTTGCTCGTCGTCTTTTCATTCTCTAGTATCGTGCGGATCAGATGCATGTTGCTCTGAATAATTCGGCTCTTCACAGCTTAGGTTTGCTCGGAACCCAACAGAATCTCGGCAACTAACTGAAAACGCTCCGTCAGGATCTTGACCATAATCTTTAACTTTGTGTTTAACAAAATGATGGGCTTATAATCATCTAATTCCCGCTCACCATCCTTGTTCTTTTTAAAACAGCATGATCAGACCCCTGGAGATCCTTTCGTCTATCACTCTTATTTGGTCTCACCCCAATTCTCTGTAACCCCTTGCGTGCTAGTGTCTTCCCGCCTTGCTTGGGGTGAATCACTTAAAAAAATCTATTGTAAAAGATTTCTGAAGTTTTCCACAAGGAAAATCGAGCGCTTAGGTGTCTTTTCATGTGGCTTTCTTGTAAGCGGTGTACCTATGGAACCTGACATGTTAAACCCATAGTAGTATCGAATTTCTATCAGGAACTGCATAATTCCCACGTAACATGAAATGATCCCGAAAAGCACTCTGTGATACAATTAGAGTTTTACCTGTCCTAAAAGCGTTTCAACTGCAAACGCACGGTGTACATCGGTCAAAGCCAAGATGGTAACTGACGGTATCTGATAAATAATTGGTAAGAGATTAGCTAGATGAAAACTTCATTGCCGCTTACCTAAGTTCCCTATCACCACAAAGGTCAGAGTTTCAAATGTGGGAAGTATATCTCCAGCACCCTATATTTTAAAAACTTAAATTAGAAGAATTAATTTTTTATCAAACCTTCTATAACTTGCAACATATTCTGTATGGAAAGACGTAGTACTAAACGAATGTTTTTTTTTAAATATCAACACATTTAGATCACTTCGACATAGTGCAATGGTTAGTAAGTCTGTCTCGCTAGACCAATTACTACTTAATACTGAGTTCGATCCACACTGGGTTCCCTCCACACTTTCAGCTTTGAGGTACATCTAAGCTATGGTTAGAAAGTAATTTTGGCCCGGGTGCACGCGCTCCGAGTTCCCCACGTGAAACCGACCTTGTGTCACATCTTGTTACTGTGGGGAGTCGATAAAATACCATGATCAACTCGTCTGTAAGCAACGATGCTGAAAGCTGACTAATAGTTCAGTAATGCTGTAGAATAATTGACCATGGTCAAGTGTAATTGTCAAAATTCGCTACAAGCGGGAATGTCAAAATTCTAAATAAACTATAAGACAACGAAGTAACAGAAGTGTTTGCAAAGCAATACTAAGCAAACAATACACATGCAAGTCAAATGTAGGCAAAACAACAGTAAAAAGGCAAAAGATTCGCAAAGTGAGAATTGTATTCAATCGCAAATAGATGCAATTTCTTACAACGTTCTGACTTCAAGACAAAAAAAGAACAAAAATATCGCGGGATGAGACCAAGAATCTGTCCATTAATATTACATAGAAAGAAATCTCAGCGTGCAGGATATGCCTGTAAATTTAAGGAGAGGGATATTGTTAGCAGTCATTGGTGTAAATATTGAGCAGTATTTTAACATGATGGGAGTTTTATAAGGTTGCTGACTAACATGTGGTATTGTGGTACATGTTGGTTTGGTTGGAGAAGGGTGGGTTCTTGTAGTAATTGCGTCAAATGTTTGAGCGAACGGGTCGCGACTTGGATTGGCTCAGTGTAGGATAGACAGTGTCGACCAAACTTTCCTCACTTTCCCTTCGGCCTTGTGCCACAAAAGCATGTAGAAGTATATTTTAAATAAACATTCCTATATATTTCAAACAAACAATTGCCATAGAGGCGTCAATGAATTTTCGTCTTCTTCACTGTGCCATGTCCCTTAATAAATTGGGCAGTCTTGGTTCTCCACAGTATCATATCATCTATAGTTTTGCTCCCTTAATATAACTCCCAGTCAATCTTCAGTCAACCCTTGTATACAAGTTCATTAGGAAGTTTTTTTTTTGTGACGTACGTTGGCCGTTAATAATAAAGTATAACTCAAGACTTCAATATTCAAATAAAAATTAACACCCACAACTAAATATTAACCAAGAACAAAGAAGTAAAAGTCAACTAAAGATAATTAACCATTTCAGTGAATACCTTGTTAGTAGCGCGGCTCATCTTAACGCCCGGCAAATCCTAAATCAAAACCCAAATCATCGTCACAAAATAATTCACACTAATTCGACTGGATAGTTCCACTCAATAATCCCTGCAGTCAGTAGCCTGACACCGCTATTTATACACCTGGCGGAAAACATATATTCATACGCCTATAGTGTCACGCTCGAACCTCGGTGTCGGTAGTTTCTATATGACACTAACGCATCTTCACAGATCTCTCTCTCTCTCTCTCTCTCTCTTTCTCTCTCTAAATCTATCTATCTATCTATCCCTCTAAGTTTTGTGACGTACGGTGGCCATTAATGTTAAGATAAAATAGTATTTATTTACAACCACAAATAAATATTAACCAAGAACAAAGGAGTAAAATTCAACCAAAGATAATTAACCATTTCAGTGAATACCTTGTTAATAGCACGGTGGTTCGCCTTAAAGTCAAGTAAATTCTAACTCAAACCCCAAATCATTGACGCACTATAATTCACACTAATTCAACTGGAAAGTTCCACTCAATAGTCGCACAATAATCATTGCAGTTAGTAGCCTGACACCGCTATTTATACAACTGGCGGAAAACATATATTCATAAGTCTAGAGTGTCACGTTCGAACCTCGGTGTCGGTAGTTACTTATTTTATTCCTATATGACAGTAAGTTAATCGTTGTTGCCTTCTGCCTCTCTTGTTTTCTATATATTTTCAGGTGTGTCAGTGATGGAGTTACATAGTTATTCAAATTTCACTACATTTCCTGATAAAAAACAGCCTCCTTTTTTATTTAAAAAAAAAAGAAAAATATGCGTAATTAAAAAATATTATTAACATCATCGTAGTAATTTATTTTTGTTAAGCAATTTAGGATTTTGGTCAGTACATGTTGCTTAAATCTTCCGCAAGAACTAGTACTCAAAATGCACAAATTTCCAATGTGTGGGTCAAAAGAATAAAAAAGACATTCCAATGTAAATAAACGGGTAGAACAAACGGGTAGAAAGAGTAGAATCTTTACATACACAATAAAATAACCTATTTAGTAACTCTGTGTTGAATTATTTTTTCCTCGATGCTTAAGCCACGCCAGTATCAGTAGTGGTTTGATTTGGGTCACTTAATATCGAAATTTAATTTTCTTGGGAGCTCTGAATTAATGAAAATGCAATACATGTTATACTGCTTTCACAGTTGAATCAATGGTAGACGACGCTCAACTGATGCTGGAAATACCTACGGAAAAAGGAAAATGAGATGACAGATCAGACTTACAAGGGTTTATCTCGTTATCTATTGGTAATTTTATCTGCTTGTTCAATCTGTTAAAATTGATTTGATTTGTTTAACGGCATATCAACTCCTCATGGCTGAAATTTATTTTCTTGAGAGCTTTGAAGTAATGAAAATATGATGTTATTCTGCTTTCACACTTGAATACATGGTAAATGATACTCATATTTTGTGTATATACATTTTTGTGTGAACATGATTACGGCTATATGTCTGTTTTATGTTGTAGTTGCGTTGGATACCCCCAGGTGGTGTAATGGTTAGCAAGCTTGTCTTGCTAGGACAATTACGAATGAGTAGTGGGTTCGATCCTCACTGGGTGTCCCATACTTTCGCCTTTGTGCCACATCTAAGCTACGCTTGGAAAATCACTATGTTGTAGTTGCGTTGAAGTTATATTTTGAAATACAATTTGATTTCTTTCAGAAATTGTAGGACAATATATGGATTAATGCTATGAAAGACTTCTTTTAGGTTGGCTGTTTGGTTGGTTGATTTCGTTTAGCCGCATATCAACACCTCTATGGGTTATTGCTGTGGCCTTGTTAGGGCCAAATATAAAGACACAAGAGAGGAATTTAGTTAAAAAAAATATGTTAATAGAATCAGTAATACGTACATATACAAAAGAGAGTGTTACAGCAAGAATGTTCGGTCCGACTGTCAGAGCTGACTGCTGGAAACTTCCCTCTCCAAAAAGCAGTACCTGCTCCTATTTATAGCTGGGACAGTCCATGCGTGCGTGGGTATATTAACATAACATTTATTTAATGGCAAAATCTGAATATTCTGAACGCAATTATATGACTTCAACAACAGATAATGCCAGTAATGTATTGCTGGTTATCTTACTATAAATAGCTATTGTTGGTCATTTTTGTATATAAAAATGCATTGCTAACACTTCTACTATAAAAATGTATTTTTATACCTTAACTAGACGCCATCGAACTCATTCACGTCGCGGAACGGCAGCCATTACTGGTGTTGTTTACATATGTTTGAATTGGAGTAATCATGCGCCGAAGCCTTACTTGTCTTGATTACTGCGCACGTTTAATGCCCAAACTTTGCGTGAAATTTAAAATGAGCATGATTATTTACAAAATAAATAAAAATGCTAGAAAGGAAATATTAATAACAAGAATAAATTTAAGGTTCATTTTTTATTTTATTTTGGAGTTTTACGAAGCTTAATAATTAAGTATCTTAAATTAAAATTGTTTTAGTAATACAATTTGTTTCATTATTTATTTAATTATTATTTTATTTATTATTTAGTTTGTTATAAAAAAAAACAACGCTTGTCATTGCTTTTTGTTGTGTCGGAAACCTACCACCCCTCTTGAAGATGAACTTGTCTGCGTCTGAAGACTTTAAATAGCGGCACGTCGAGAGACAGGGGGCGAGCGAAAGAAAGTTCTTGGCTGAGCTAGTTAGAGACTACTCAGGCGATTTCTGTACCTTTTACCAACCAATAAAACCCTTTTTATCTTTACGTGTTATTTGTCGTTTGTCTCTACAAACCCCAAACTAACATCATAACACTTTTCTAAATAACTGAAACGAATTTACTAAAAAACATAACACTAACCTTTGCGCGTAATTGAGTAAGTGAGACGAGTAAGATTAATGAAAGGGTCGTTAACTAAGTACGCTTCCGCGATTGATTCCTACGAAGCAAAAGTATGTAAACAATGAGTCCGAAATTTTATTGTTGATAACTCCAAAACGCTATATGTTAGGAAAATCTATCTGTTATTTTCGAATAAAGAATGTACATTTACACCTAAATGTAACTAATCGGGAATTTGTTTTATTGGAAACTAAGTGAAGAGATTAGACTTTACACTGCAAATTACCTCAATTTTTGTTTTCATTTCCTTATTTTTCCTAAATCCTCTCCTGGCATCCATTTACATAACCACGTCAAATATGTGCGCAGTTCTTCCATGTCCTTCTTTTTCTCACTCTGTCTCGTGAGCATCTGATATTTCAAACCCTCTTCTTCATTATGTGTCCCCCAAATTTAATCTGTCTCTTCTTGATGTTAATATATGTTTCCTTTTAGTTTCTATTTCGTCATTGTTCACATGTTCGGTTTGATGAAATCCTCAACATCCTTCTCTAGAACATCATTTCTTTTGCTTCAAGTCACTTCTTCATTGCTGAAAAGATTGGCCAGCATTGACTGGCATATAGCTAGGACAGGTATAACGTAACAGTTCAGTAGTCGTTTCTTTGTTTCGATAGAAATGTTCTCTCTTTTAATACGCTGCTTAGCTTTTGAAAGGCATCTTTAGTTCTCCAAATGAGTCTTCGGATTTGAGTTTTGCACATTCCGTCCGCATAGTTTTCCGTTATTTTCATACCCGTAGCAAATATGTCAAGGTTACCTAGGAGCTCCAACAGTTCTTTGGTAATTGTAATTGTGTTGCGAATCCACTTATTCTTTTCTTCTTCCCAACAATTGTCGAAGTGCATCCATAAAGATAGTCTACTAATTCATCATATCAGTTAGCTTAATTATCAGTTTAAACGTTGCGGTGATGCTGACTCTATAGGTAGTACCAAGCAATTATTGGAAAAGCGAATGAGTCAATATATGCAAACTAATATGTATAAAGGCCAATTTACTCAGAGTTGCGAACACGTCTGGGTCGGCGATATCAGAACTCTCGTTAGATAATCGTCAGTTTTCTCTGGCCTACTAGGAGGATAAGTTCTCTGTTTTGACACTCAGACTGCTACCTGATTGTTAAATGTGCGTAGCCTTCGTGCAAACAGCCTTCTTGCAAAAAGATTAGTTTCTCTGTCTAAACAGTATCAGAATATCACTTATATACAGTGGTGGCATCCTACCGGTTTGCATCGGTTCGCGCGAAACAATTCTTAAAATTATAAAAGTTTAGCGAGCTGGTTATTTAACTGTACGAAAATAGTCTTATATATTAATATCCGATATATAATAACTACAAGTCTAATTAATATCATTGCTGTATGTTCTGCGGAGTCTGAGAGAGAGTTTTGTTTGATGAACATAATTTATTCTTACAACGGAAATCGTCTTGAATTTAAAAATGTCGCAAGTCTTCTCGTCATAAATTTCATAGGCCTTCCACTATATATATATATATATATATATATATATATATATATATATATATATATATATATATATATATATATATATATATATATATATATATAGTGAACTCGATAAACGAGGATCAGCAGTGAAAGGTGCCTTTCGTTTTACGCTTATGCATACTAGCAGGGGTTATTGTGGAGCAAATCAACTAAGGGAAAAACATATTTCATTTGTGCTTTCTTAAGTGCGATACTAGCCCAGCCTTGCTGCGGGCGACAAAGTCACCCTGACAGATGAAATTTCTTAAATCAGGATTTTGATGGCATCTCTGCTTCAGAGTTTGACGAAGGTGATATATATATATATATATATATATATATATATATATATATATATATATATATATATATATGAAAGAATGTAATGGGTTTTATTAATCCGAAAGTTTGCTTATCACTTTAACTGTTACCATTAGTGGATACCCTTATCTTCATAAATAAATGGTTTCTATTAAATTATCAAAACGGATTAATTTTAGTTGATACTATTAAGTGATTTGTTTTCATTCTCAAATTGAAAAGAAAATAAGCAGAATAGTTTCCTAAATATTACCTACCTTTATAGGACCGGTTACCGGAAATTTGGGATGATATTAGTACGTATATATACCTATATTAGTATATTATATATTATGTGTATGTCCTATCTGTGTTGTGTTCCTTTTTAGCCCTGTAGGCAGCTGTTTTATTTTCCTTGATCGAGTTTTGAAGTGAGAGGAGAGATAATCGGGCAGATATTTTCTTTTATATTTTTTATTTTCTCTCTCTCTCTCTCTATTCCTTTTCCTTTTTGTCTTTTTGTGTTTGTCTTTGTTTTTTCTCTCATTGTAATGAATTTGTGTTTTTCATGACAATAATTAAATTTTGTATTTCTAGAAAAATATTTAATGATATATTGATTCACCTGCACGCGTCACATGTAATTATAGTCGTAACGTAATATGATATCTTTATCTGGCAAGCTCATTTTTCATTCTAGCCTTGAGAGTTAAAGTCCTGGAATATTTTGAGAGTCAAACCAAACACCTTTATTTTGTTTTACACGTAGGCAGAAGAGCTGATCGCATAGTTCGTATGTTTCTTGATTGTTCGCTTCTATTAGAAATGTAATGGAGGCATTCCATTGGTCTGCTTCGGGCGTTCCATTCATAAGCAATGCTCCTAAATCTGGTTATTTTGTCGCTACTTAAAATGCAGCAGATTCCTGCTCGATGGTGACACGAGGCTGAGAAGACATCAAACGAATTCTCCGAACATAAAGGTCATTCTTGGACAAGCATTAACCTAGAAAGCAGGTCCCACATGACATCCATACCAACTACATTCTCGTAGAATTTCTTTTTGTGTGTGTGTGTTTAAGTTTCAGCAACTATACGCACCTGGTTGAATGCCCAAGTTAATACTTGCATACTTATTCAAAGTATTAATTATCTCCTGAAACAGATAGATAGATAGATAGATAGATAGATAGACAGACAGACAGACAGACAAACCGACAGCCAGATAGATAAATAATTAGATAGAGAGATACCCGAGAAACGTTCGGCTAGCATAAGACGATAAATTGCTCAGAGTAAAAACAGATATTTTTTTATTATTTAGTGAAGTAGACATTTCAAACATTGTGACAAGTTCTCTGAGACACTTGAACTGAATGAAAGAATGCAGTTATGAATAATAAGGGTTGAAATTAATGCATGCAGTATATCACAGGTCTAGCATCACACCCTCATAGTCAGCCTATGTATTTTTCAACTTACTTTCGTTTATATATATATATATATATATATACAACTATGAACCTGACAAACCACGTAGGTGAAACCTAGGTAGATTTGTCTGGCTCTTTAGTTTCATAGTTAGATTTGCTGTACTTAGTGTATTGAGCACTCTACTTAGTTACTTTTGCTATTCTCGTTTTGGAGGGTGTTGTGGTAGGATCCACCTAATTTGCATAGTGGAGTACCGACGATATAAATATGGTTGGTACCGGAAGACAGGGAGACGAATACAGAGATCCAACTAGAGACTCTGCCCGACTGCAACTCAGTCAACACATTCCCCAGGAACGGTCTTCCCAGGAATATACAAAAGACTATATGTAAATATTGTGTACACTTTCTTGTTCCAATACATTTATATTCTAACTACATTTTGTGTTTGCATTATTATTCCATGCATTAGTCAAGTTTCAACAGAGGGTTTTTTCTTCTTTGGACTCTGAGCTTAGATTCTGAACGATTGTTTTCGTCTCAATTACATGTTTCTTTTTTTATCCCTTATTTTTCATTGGGTATTGGTTTGTTCATTTACAAGCCAAAACATCTAAGGTCTTTCTAGACGAGTATAATTACTTGTATTTATATTATTATTATTATTATTATTATTATTATTATTATTATTATACATATATACATCTATATATATATATATATATATATATATATATTTATATATATATATATATATATTTATATATATATATATATATATGTGTGTGTATGTATGTGTGTGTGTACGTGAAAATATAGCTTTAACGTTAGTTATGTGTAAAGGTTGATGTGTTCAATATCATAATGTATGTACAAGTATAAATTGAATATTGAAGTCAACGGCGACAGTCTATCTCATGCTTATACAATGCTCATGTGTGCCTGTATATATACCAATAAACTTGCAAATTAATTAGCCATCCCCAACACGAGGATCGTTGCCATCACTTCCAAGACTATAATCAGGACGAAAAATATAACAAAAAACAATTCAAATGCCGGAGTTTATCAAATCAAATGTCTACAGCGCAATAACATATACATTGGCGAGACAGCAGTATCCAGGAACACAAAAGAGACTTGTGATTAGATAGACATTCAAATTTTCTCGTCTTACACCGCA